>SJYQ01012014.1:0-19697 GCA_006410935.1 Redunca redunca
ACCCCCCCGACCCCCACCACCCCAAGCCTGGCACGAGACCCTGCATCCTCCAGGCAGGGCTGGGTATAAAATGCACATCAATGTTTGCTGTATTATGTTTGGACTCCTCCCTTCCAACAGGGCACTAACCACAAAGGGTGGGACCTGTAGGTAAGTGGGGACAAGATGCCATGCCAGGCTCCCAGCACACGTTTATCTCATCATACACTTGCCACTCGTGGGGAGAACATGGGTATCACTATGTCTCTGGCACCTATGACAAAGCTGCTGCTGCTGCTAAGTCACTTCAGTTGTGTCCGACTCTGTGCAACCCCATAGATGGCAGCCTACCATGCTCCCCCGTCCCTGGGATTCTCAAGGCAAGAACACTGGAGTGGGTTGCCATTTCCTTCTCCAATGCATGAAAGTGAAAACTGAAAGTGAAGTCGCTCAGTCGTGTCCGACTCTTCACAACCCCAGGGACTGCAGCCCACCAGGGTCCTCCATCCATGGGATTTTCCAGGCAAGAGTGCTGGAGTGGGGTGCCACTGCCTTCTCCGACAACAAAGCTAAGACTGTAATAGTAAGAAATCACCAACAGCAGGTTAGAAAGGGGACTGAGAGTTCTGCTCAAGATCATTTGATACCAACTGTCCAGTCTGTGAGTATCTGAAGCTTCCAGGAATTTCATTCCCCAGGTCCAGTTTTCTCCAGGAAAAATAGCATGAGAACTGGGTAGTTTACACACTCACCAGGCACTGACCATCTTCTACCCGCCTGGCCCACAGGTCCAACCCTGAACTGCATCCTTAAGCTGTGCATGTCCCAGTGCCCAAACCGTACTGAGTTCTTATTTTGTGTGTGGCCTTCAGTGTTTTCCAAGGAGTAGGTCACAGTCTTCACAACAGCACCATGGCCCAGGTACTCTAATCCCATTTTACTGATAAGGAAATTGACTGGGTTTCTCCAAGGACACATGGCTAGGACGGGGAGGAGCTGGGATGTGAACCCGAGCAGTCAGGGTTCAGGGTCTCTACCAGAAGCCTATGACCGCAGTTTGACCACCCTCCCCTCCCACAAGGACTTCACTTGCTGTTCACCATGGTTCTTTCATAATGACTAAGAGCCCATTTCCAGCTGCACTCAAGCAGAGAGGAAAGTCTCCACTGTACATGCTGACTTGGGAAGTTCACCAAGATGAGACATCAAGACAGCTTTAAAGCAGTTTGAGACTTGTGGTTCCCAAGGGGGAGGAAGGTGGGGAGAATTAGAAAGGGAGTTCGGGATTAGCAGAGGCACACTGTTATACATAAGGATGGATAAACAACAAGGTCCATGTAAACCATAATGGAAAAGAATATATATGTGTATATGTGTACAACTGAGTCACTTTGCTGTGCAGCAGAAATTAACCCTATATCATTGCAAATAACTATACTTCAATAATTTTTTTTTTAAAGGAGTTCATAGTGTAGCTGGTCACCTCAGACAAAGCACATCAAAATGCACTGTAAACCCTCTGTCAACCCGTGACAGGAGCCCCTCTGCTGACTCTGTCAATGCAACAGACCTTCAGTCTGGCACGAATGGACCTGGGAGGCTGTGATCATGCACATGAGATATGCCCAATGTCCACAGGCCAAGGAGGGACAGAAAACGGAGACTGCCATGAAATGAGGTCAGCAGGTTGAACCATGGGGCAACTCAGATCCTCTTCACATTTCAAACTGGACACCTTTTTCCTTCATTTCTAAACTCAGCCAAGAACTTCAGACCACCTATACCACAGAGGCTCCATTTCTTCTTTTTCTGAGATCCAACGAGGACAGAAAAAAACTGAACTGGCACCTGATTTTCATTGAGGCTGCCTAATTTTAGAAGCTAGGGATATGCAAAGCAAAAGCACGGCTTAAAAGAAAATCCCTCAAAACCTCAAAAGCCTCTGAACGGAAAAATCCTTTTCAACCACGTGGAGACAGAGACAGTCCCCTGCTTCCATCCAAACAGCTTTCATTCCAAAATGTTGCTGGGTTTGTACATCTCAGGATCTAGGTGGCTTCTATTGAAGTAATGTGTTAAACAGGTAGAGAGAGGATGAGGCAGCAAAGACAGGGGAACATCTTGGGTAAAGCATATGCGGGGCTGTCGCTGTGGAATGTCTTTTGAATCAATACCATATGCAAGCTGATAGCACAACTGTATACACATACCTCATTAAGCCAAATTAGAGCAAGTGGGATCTGTCGCCTTCTGATTAAAACAAACACATCTAATTTTGGCATGTCCTATCTCCCATCCGCAGAACCACCCTGGAGGCATCTTCATAAACACAGTAAAGCCTGCACAAGTTCCCAAGGCCAATACCACCATGCACGCTCCTAAGGGCTGCTGTTTCCCCCTGATGCCTTCCCTCAAACAGCTGGGGAAGCATGGCATCCCCCCAAAGGGATACTCACTCTCACTTTTTGAAATGGAAAAAGCCACTTTGAAGTGTCAGTAATGAGTCCCAAAGCACTAAGACTGGTGGGTCCCTGCCTCTCTTCTGCAAAAACTCTTCATTCAGAGAAATCCCTAATATAAGGCTTCCCTGGTGGCTCAGATGGTAAAGAATCCACCTGCAATGCTGGAGACCCAGGTTCGGTCCCTGGGTCGGGAAGATCTTCTGGAGAAGGAAATGGCTACCCACTCCAGTATGCTTGCCCGGAGAATCCCATGGACAGAGGACCCTGGCGGGCTACGGTCCACGGGGTTGCAAAGAATCGGACACAACTGAATGACTAATATTTTTCACTTTCAATACAATGTAGCTCGTGAGAGTTCTTTTTCAATCCTACTTACATTTTTATAATTACCCGTGAAGAAATGACAAAATAAATTACATTATGGAATCATGGTTTCCAGAAAGCACAGGAAAGCAAAAGTATTTTTCCTTCTGAGCAACTTGGCAGTCAACTTTCTAGGTACTTTCAGGAATTCCTAAAATATTTAGGAAACTGCAAAGGCAGTGGACACAGTGATTCAGAACTGAGAGTGTGGACCCCAGTGTCGTGTTAAAAGTTTCAGAACTGTGGCTGACCTGGTGTGTGGCCAGGATGCATTCAGCTGGATAAACATTCATTGAGAACCTGCTAATTACCAGACTCCCTGCAATGGGGGAGACCTGGGTTCGATCCCTGGGTTGGGAAGATCCCTTAGAGAAGGGAAAGGCTACACACTTCAGTATTCTGGCCTGGAGAATTCAGCCCATGGGGTCGCAAAGAGTCAGACACGACTGAGCAACTTTCGCTCACTGCTATATACCAGGCTTATAGGGCTGAAAGGAAAAATACAGGCTATTTTGCCCATGCCTTTAAAGAGCTTGGAGTCTGGCTGTGGAAACGTCAAGGGATGCACACAGTAGTCGTGGGGAACATAAAGCATAAAGAAATCCCTGAGAGCGAAGGACATCAAGGAAGCTTTCTTAGGGGAAACAGTGCTTCAGGTGCATCTTGAAAAAATATGATAAATAAGGGTAAGCTAGAAAAATGGAGGGCATCCAGGTTGAGGATGAAAACAAGGCAACGTTTTAGGCACACACAAACAGCACATTATAGGCTGGGCCAGTTCCTAGAAGGGCTGGGACGCACACTCAGGCAGAGCAGCATTTAAATTGGAGGCAGGAGACTTCTCCAGCGACCCATCAGTTAAGACCTCGCCTTCCAGTGCAGGGGGCGAAGGTTTGATCCCTCATCAGGGAGCCAAGATCCCACATGCCTCCCGGCCCCAAATCCAAAAACATAAAACAGAAGCAACATTATAACAACTCAATAACAACTTTAAAATAAAATGGGGGAGCAGAAAGGCTAGCATTCCAGAAGCCTTGTCCTCTGAACCCTGCTGGAAAGAGAAGCCTGAGCTGGGCTTATGACGACTCTGGAAATCCAAACCATAACATGGTAGGAGTCTCTGATCATTGTCTATGTTCTATCTGCTTGCTTGGAATCATTTTAGGGACACTCTCCCATCATGAAATCTTGGGGTGACCTACGCGATGCAGGCCCAGTCAGGAGGTTACTGCACACTGTCAGTGGGTCATGGAGAGGCATACACTGTAACCCAAGCTGTTTCCAAATAGTATTGCCAGAAACCTAGAGTCTCCGGCGACATTTCTGCCACCACCCTGTGAGGATGGCCAAAGAGTGACACCGGTGCTGACGGCAGTACCGCTGAGGTTCCTGGAGGTGGTTCCAAGCCTGCCTGCACCCAGCAGTGTGATCGTGAACTCATCTTCCGAACCCGCCAACTACATGGGCCCCCAGTTCTATTTCTGCTTGATTACTGATAAATACGTGGATTTCCTCTCAGCATTGATAACAAAAGTCTCTAAGAACGGATAAAAAGGTCAGCTGGGGAACTTCAAGTTTAAAGTACTCAAGGAAGTAATATATGTGTATGAAAATATTTTCTTATCCATAAAACACTATCCAAATATCAGTTATTAGTTTCACTGTGGTGATATTAACAACTAGTCAGTATTATATTACATATAAGCATTAACAACTAATAATTAGTCAATCTGGTCTTCAATCTTATATCAATATTCCAAATGTGTAGCCTTTAAACTGTAACAAAGTTTATTTAGTGCTGACTTTGCAACATGTATGTTTCTATGCAGTTTGCTGATCTCACTTAACCCTCATAAACAACCCCCATTATTATTACTGGGGGACTATCGGGCACTATTATTATCTTCCCAATCTTATAGAAGAGGAAATGTAAGCCTTGAAAGATTAAGAGAGACTCCCTGGTGCTCAAGGGGCTAAGAATCCACCTTACAAGGCAAGGGACTCAGTTTCCATCCCTTGTTGGAGAACTAAGATCCTACATGCTGTGGGGCAGCTAAGCTTGGGTGCTGCAACCACTGAGCCTGTACACTACAACCAGAGATGCCCACGTGCCACAACGCAAGACTCCACATGCCACAGTGAGGAATCCATGTGCCACAACTAAGACCCGACACAGCCAAATAGATAAATATAAAAAAGAGAGAAACATTAAGAAACAGACCCAATGTCACGAAGTACAGCAGGGTTTGAGCATGGGTAGCACAGAACAATGGAGAAGGCAACGGCACCCCACTCCAGTATTCCTGCCTGGAAAATCCCATGGACGGAGGAGCCTGGTGGGTTGCAGTCCATGGGGTCACTAAGAGTCGGACACGACTGAGCGACTTCACTTTCACTTTTCACTTTCATGCACTGGAGGAGGAAATGGCAACCCACTCCAGTGTTCTTGCCTGGAGAATCCCAGGGACGGGGGAGCCTGGTGGGCTGTCGTCTATGGGGTCGCACGGGGTCAGACACGACTGACGCGACTTAGCAGCAGCATGGAACAAACACTGCCTTTCACTGTCCCTCATCTCCTGAGAACTAATTCTCCAACTTCCTTTAAACTGGTATTTCTAAACAAATGGCTTGCAGCAAAGCAATTTATACTCCAAAGTCCACATTAACATATGGCAACTGTCCTTCCCAAATCTTGCCTTTGCTGGCTTCTTTCCTCCATAAATGCACCACCCCAGTGTTCCATCATGCAAGCTCCATCCTTGAGAATCGTTATGACGCCTCCTCCCTCTCTGCCTCCCATGGTCCACCAGCAACCGCGTCAGGTGAGCTCCACCCAATGTGGATCTCAAATCCTCTCCTTCTCCCTAGCCTCCCTCACACTCTCAATCCTTCTACATGAGTCAACTAAACTTTCACCTGGCTTCTCTATGACCCCCTTTGAAAGCATTCTGCATCCACATTTTTCTCTGAAAATATAGACCTCATCTAATCATCTGCCTGCTTTAAACCTTCATCAGCTGTCACTGCATACAGAATAAGATAGAAACTCCTTAGTACTACATTAAAACCTCTTCACAGATCCCCCAACCTACCTTTCCTGTCTCATCTTTTTTTATGTTGCTCCAGTTAAGGTCTGGAGGGTATTTCATGCTGTGAAGTAGATCTTTAGGGTCCTCTCTTACTTCCCCTAACTTAGTTAATTTACTCGTTCATATCTAGATAATTATATACTCTACTTAAAATTAATAAAATGGAATTTCTTCTAAAACATCCTGGTAATTTAAATCCACTCTCTCCAACTACTTTGCCATCATTATTCTGAATTAGTGGCACTTTTATGAAAAGAAATAATTATATTCTATATAAGCCAGAGTAAAATGCAAATTGCCAAAACTGTATGGTTTGGGTCCAGGAAAGAGGCTTCTTAAGGTTAGAATCCTAGAACAGTCTTCTGGGAGTGTATCACATTTTTCAAAGGTTTCGAAGACCAGTTGCAAAGCTAAAAGTGGTGAGGCTTGCAAACTGCCTTGGTAGGAATGGGGAAGGAGACTAAAGGTTTCAGCTGGTGATCAGGAAACCTCAATGTCTCAAACATCTTTCTCCACTGATCATAAGTGGGAAAACCAATTTTCAACAATGCCTTATAGATGAGGGTTTCTGAACTACCACACAATTGACATTTGGGGCTAGATAATTCTCTGCTGTGGGCCAGCCTGTGCACCGCAGGCTGTTCAGCAGCATCCCTGGCTTCTGTCTACTAGACATCACAACATTCTCTGTTGTGACAACAAAAACTGCCTGGGGGGAGAAAAACCACAGGCAGTTGAGAACCAATGATATTAATATCCAGGCACAGAGAAATCAAAACTACAATGAGATATCACTTCACACCAGCCAGAAGAGCTATCATCAAAAAAATCCACAAACAATAAATGCTGGAGAGCATGTGGAGAGAAGGGAATCCTCCTAGACTGTTGGTGGGAATGTAAATTGGTACAGCCACTATAGAGAACAGTTTGGAGGTTCCTTAAAAAACTAAAAATAGAGCTACCATATGACCTTGCAATCCCACTTCTGGGCATATATACAGAGAAAAACGTGAACTGAAAGGTGCGTATGTGCACCCCAATGTTCACTGCAGCACAGTCCACAACAGCCAAGAATGGAAGCAATCCAAATGTCCACTGACAGAGAAATGCATAGAGATGTGGCACACATATATAACGGAATACTACTCAGCCACTGAAAAGAGTGAAATAACGCCATTTGCAGCAGCATGGATTCACCCAGAGACTGTCACACTGAGTGAAGTAAGTCAGAGAAGGAGAAATATCCTATGACATTCCTTACATGTGGAATCTAAAAAGAAATGATACAAATGAACTGACAAAACAGAAAGAGACTCACAAACTTAGAGAATGAACTTATGGTTGCCAGGGGGAAGGATGGGAGGAAGGGATAGTTGGGGAGTTTGGACGGACATGTACACACTGCTATATTTAAAATGGATTACCAATAAAGATGTGCTGTATAGCACATGGAACTCTGCTCAATGTTGCGTGGCAGCAGGGATGGGAGGGGAGTTTGGAGGAGAATGGATACACATATATGTATGGCTGAGTCCCTTCACTGTTGACCTGAAATTATCACAAGGCTATACCCTAATACAAAATAAGAAGCTTAAAAAAAAAGAAAAATACCCAGGCACACAGGTCAGCACCACTCCTCCTGAACTGTATGTTCTTCCTTTTCCTCCTTCCTTGTGATAAAAATCAAACTGCCCTTGACCACACAAAGTGAAAACCAGACCAACAAAGACATACATTCTCTGTGATGGTACTAAAGGGATTGTTTCTGACAAGTAGCCAAATACTTACTGCCCCCTGTGCAAAGAATGACACAGAAAAGTACAGGTAGATAGACAGAAGGAACATATTGGTTTCTTGCTCAGATTAATAAAAAAATCTTTCTTTAATTAATAAAAATCAGTCTTCTCTCTCTCCTTTCTCTCAGGCAGCACCTGGAGTGCCACTGACAGGCTAAAACCTGATCCTGGGAAAGTCATCCGCTGCACTGATTTCTGGGCGGGGCTGGGACACTGCAGGTGCTAGGCCAGCATACCTGATGTCACAGGGACACAAACAAGGAAACAGCACAGGTGTGACTTCATTTCAAGGTCCATTAGCAGCACCAAGAGGGGAGAAGCTGTACTTCCAAACGAAGTCCGTGGAACTCAGCAGGAACATTTTTCAATTTTCGAATGCTAAGAATAACAATTATGGTTCTTTTCTTGAGAACAACATCCCAGTTCAAATATACCGCACTTCAACTCCAAATACTAGAATATGTTGCATGCTGAAACTGACATTTGGAAAACACAGGGCTGCCTAATGTTCAATTTAGACTCAGTATCAGAAAGCATCCTCTTGAGCTGTGCCTGTACTTTCGATTTTGCGAATGTTTCCCAATTCATTCACCTTGCAACTGTAAGCGATCACAGCACAAGCGGATGGATGTGGTCACGATGTTCTATCTTCTAGCCAACTGTCAGCATTGGCCAGTTATTCAGCTGATGCTGAATGACAACAGGCCCTTGAGAGTACAAATGAATAAATTTGCACACACTAGTGCCCACACTCCTGCCTCCCCTCCCCTCACCAGAGAGCTGCACAATATCCCCACTCCCCACAAATATTACAGCCTAGAGTGGGAACCATCACATACTTTAGGGGCTCCAGAGCACCAAATCACCCACAGGAAGTTCAGTCATGGTTGAGAAACACAGAGTTGTATTTCTTAGATGGTGTCTGCCACTGTTGTCTAAAACAGGAAAATGAGAAGCCAAGTTCCACTTGTAAGCAAATCCCTGTACAAGTAGGTGGAGAAGGGGAGCTACAGGGAGGAATTCCTTGCAGAAGTGAAATGCTCTCCCCTCCAGCATAATCCAATCCATGTGGACAGTACTTACTAAACACCTTCAAGAGCCAGGCTTTGAACAAGACACAGACGGCCAAACAAGGGTAGAAGCAGACAATGGCAGTCCTCAGCAGGCCAGCATTTTCACACCACACACCTGTAGCTCTTTACCTTTCCCCTATGTCAGTACATGGCCAAGAACCACCAACCCTGACCTATGCTCTCCACTTCAGAATTTAAAATCACAAATCAGAGAAAAGCAGAATTGGTCTTTCAAAAAAAAAACCAAGTGTCATTCCCAAAATAAGTAATTTTGACAAGGAAATATACAAGTTCTATCACTGATTAAACCTGGAGAAATCATGATTTCTCATGATTGAAAAGTAGGTTTGGGGTTTTTTTCAACCTATTTTTTCATTTCTTTGATGCACCTTCCTCTTCAGTAAGATAAAGATTGCTCAAAAATGCAGTTCAAATCTGGTTCTTTACTTTCCTAAAGTTCATTTCCACCACAATTTCCCTAGGGGAACATTCATTTTCACATAATAAAAAAGCCCTAGAGTAATAAATTTGGTAAGACAAGCCATTTTGGATAAAAATCACATACAACATAGTTAAACAGCAAGGAAAGGGGAGACACACACACACACATATCCCTAAAAAGAAAATAAATTTAGAGAATTCTTCTTCAACTGCTATGGTATCCAATTTAGATGCAGTTTATAGTCAACCAGAAGATATATCAGCGAGCAATAAGACACAACAGTAAGCAATCAGAAACATCCGTTAGCAATAAGACACCAGAGTAAGCAGTAAAGACACACCAGGGAGAACATTTCTGAGCAATTACCACATGTCTTAATGCAGCGAGTGAGGAAGAACAACTTCACTCAACTAGGATTGGAACCCTATAAAAAATGAACTCTTATAGCCCAAAAGCCACCCCTGCTATGACAGGAGGGATGTGAGAACTGCTAGCCTGGCCATGGGTCAGGGAAGAGGGCGAAAAAGCCATGAGGGGCTGACCACGAACTAGGACTGGGAACTTAAGTGCTTTGGCCCTCTTTATGGCACACGAACCCATAGACCTGGCAAATAAAAAATACATGTGTGTTCTCTGACAAGATATAACGGCCCCTCCGACCTTTGGAGGAAATAAAGGCGGATGCCTGCATTCTTCACGTCACATCTATAGTCACTGAGGCCAGCGCAGTGTCTGGCAGGGGTGCATATGCACGCACGCACACACAGAAGGATGACATTTCTTTTGTTGTTGCTCAACACACAGGTCAGCCAAAGAAACAGACCCTCAGACAGAAAGAACTTCCATTTTAGACAGGATATTAAGTAGTCCGGGAAACTGTCAGCTCTCTAGGAACCTCGAAGAAAATGGGAGCACATTTTTCTAGACTCACCGTTTGAGATGACTCACAAAATGGAAAGCCAGGAGTGGGGAAAACAATCTCTTCTCTACTTGGTACTAGGAGGTCTTCACCTCAGTCCCACCCCATCCCACATACTTAAACTCATAAAACCTGTGAAAGCATTTACTTCTGAGATGCTGAGAAGAGTAAACAAAAGCAAGGCTCCAAGTTCCTCCAAGGCTCAGGAACTGGAAACAGTTTAATGGCAGAGAATGGCGAATTTCCTCTCCTTCCTTCTAACTTCTTACCTGGGTAGCAATCCATCTCTAGTCTGTGTCTCCTCCTCAATCCTCAATTGCCTCCGTCCTAACCACCTTCTAAGTTTACCTTCCTATCAGAAGCCTTCCAAAGACAGCCCCTCTTACAGTGACCATAGTTTGTGTTATCCCATGCATGTGTATTATTTTTCTAATTGGCAGTAAAAATCTCAAAGGTATGGAGCGTGTCACACACGAAAGATGAAAACGAGTAAGAATGAGGTTATCAAAGGCAGAACTTTACATTAGCTCCCTTTTCCCAAAAAGGAAAGATAAAAAAACCAAATACTCTGGTTTCTATAAATATTAGTAAAAGCACAGTACCAGTGGCACTTTTAAAGAAGCCCTTTTCAAATCCAATGACTTTGTGCAGAGGTCCCCAATCTTTCTGGCACCAGGAATCGATTCAATGTAAGATAATTTCTCCATGGACAGGGAAGTGGGGTGGTTTCAGGGCGACTCAAGTGCATTACGTTTATTTGCACTTTATTTCTGTCACTACTGTATCAGCTCCACCTCGTCATCAGGCATTAGATCCTGGAGGTTGGGGACCCCTGACTTAGAGAATGTGCTCAGAGATATTTGTTAACCAAGTGTACTAGCTCCATGCACGGGTCAGGGACTCCATTTGAAAAGAGTAGTCACCGCCCCCATCACATTTCATTCCACAGTTGTGTACCCTAGGACTTGAAACTCAGGCAGGAAATCTCCCTGTGAGCCTGGCACACAAACAAGACAGTCAGAGGCAGCGAGATCCCTTATCAGGGAAGAGAATGATGGTAGACATGTGGACACGGGCCCTCCAGGACAGAGGCAGTGGGAGGCAGCGATGCCAGAGACGGAACACCACCCCCCGCCTACACACACAACCCTCTGAAACAGGGACCTACAGAACTGCCAGGAAATCAGAGAGGACCTTCTCAACAGCACTTCCTACTGGGAACAGGGGTGGAGGAGTGGAGGCTGGAGAGGCCTGGGTTCCATTTATTAACAAGCAGCTCAACACAGTGGGAGGTTTTCTTGTCTAATTACAGAAGCTGTTGGAAACTGCAAGGAAGACAGGATTTATGGCCCAGATGACACTGCCTCTGTGTTGTAATTAAAAGTTATTTTTAATGCCTCTGTTTGGTCAGATACTTTGGATTATTAGAAATATAGTTTGTAATTTAAAACTTGCTAAAGGGCAGAGAACACAGCAGAAAGGTAATACAACAAGCTTGCATAATGTGAAACAGTTAAATGGTTTGACACTGGGAGGTGGGAAAGGAAAAGAATCTCACTCCACTTAAGGCTGTGAGTTTCCTATAAGAAAGGGAGAGAAAAACAAGCCAGAGAGGGTACTAAACTCGGTTTTTAAAACTTCAAAAGTAACCCAGCTACTTATTTTATCCATTAGCTAGAGCTTGTATACCACTAACCCAGAGTACAGACAACTCATTCATAGCCATTCACTCAAAGCGTCTAATCCTTATCCTCATCAAAGCTCTTTGCTTTGTCCTGGGTCCCCAGGAAATGACAGTGGTCACCCTAACAAGGCCAAGGCCTAGCTTAACCACAAAGGCCAAGAGGCCAACGTCAGGGCAGAGTGATGTGGGGGAGGCGGTGGCAGCGGAGTGGGTGGGTGGGTCCAAATGTGAGCTGTGGACAATACATGTTGTGTATGATATGGGGATTGTTTTAAATCAATTTCTCTTCTTTTATCCAAGAGTCTAGTTTCAAGAAGGGGGTCAGACACACACATCCAGGTGTCCACAAGGAGCTACAGAATCAGGCCAAGATCAGGCAGGGGCCATTTATTCCCCAAATGCCATTTCTAGAACGCCTATTTCCCTGGATACACAAAGGAGGAAAGTTTGCCATGACTCTTCTTTAACAGCATGGAGGAGAGAATCTATTATGTGGAACAGACTTTTGAAATTGTTTGATGAAAATGGGGAGGGGAAGGAACCTCTACCTGGTGTGAGCCTCCCAGATCACCTCTGTATTTCCTTTATCCCTGCTATGAATCTTCTCATTACAAGTAATTCCAGGAGCTCATTATGGGAAACATATCACAGAAACCACCCAGTATTACACATCATGATGAGACTGTAAAAGCCTTTGAACACATTATTCAAAAATAAATTTAAAGTTAGGGTTACAGGGACCATACTAAATTGATGGGATTTATCTTATACCAATAAGAACCACTATGCCCCTGTGGTTCTCTTCCTAGTTCAGAGCAGGCCTTGACTCCACGTCTGGGCAAAGACTCATAGTCCTTACCTGCCACATTAATTTTCTCAAGTAAGCTGGGAACAGGTGTGGTGGAGTTGGTCAAGTTTGTCCCTGTGCCATTGCTTACGAGGTTGTCCACCTTTGACTCCAACTTGCCAATGCGCTGCAAAATGTTATCCAGCAACACAGCAAGAGTCTTCTTCAGATCTGCAACAGAAAACATACATAGTATTTAAATACGACAGCTTAGGCATCCTCCGGTCACCCCCATATCGGCCTGGCACACACATGCACACTCACGCTCGCTCTCTCTTTCCCTCCCTCTGATCTGAAGAACAAAATGTGGCAATTCAAAAAGCACCACATGAAGACCTGTCCTAATAAACTCCACCTGAAAGGCAACAGAGGCCACACTCAAGGGGCCCAGGGAGTCCAAAACACATCAGTTCGCTTTGTAACACAAACTTCACAGTAAGTGACATAAAACTGTTCGGCTAGTAGGTTGAGAGATGCTGTTATTTAGCATCCTACCAAAGCATTCAATTCTTCCTCCTCTTGTATGGTGGTTACTAACACACAGAATGACAAGCCTCAAATGCAAGAAGGCCTTGATAACATCCAGATCAAGTTCATTGTTGTTGTTGTTTTTGTTATTTTGTTTTTTAGTGCTGTATACTCTTGCAAGTCCCAATTTTTTGAAAAGTCTTTACTGCTGTTGGTTACATATGGTAATACTTAATAAAAAGTTATGGGCTTTCCTGGTGGCTCAGCAGTAAAGAATACACCCTCTAATGTAGGAGATGTGGGTTCAATCCCTGAGTTGGGAAGATACCCTGGAGAAGAGATGGCAACCCACTCTAGTATTCTTGCCTGGGAAATCCCATGGACAGAGGAGCCTGGCAGGCTACAGTCCATGGAGTCACAAAAGAGTCAGACACAACTCAGTGACTAAACAAAAACAACAAGATAAAAGCTACAGTTTCAGATTTCAGATATGCTGGATAATCCAAAGTTAACTATAATGCAATTTAGAAGCACACTTAAAGACCAGATTCATTCATTTATTCAAAGTGAAAGTCGCTCAGTCATGTCCGACTGTTTGCAACCCCATAGACTATACAGTTCACAGAATTCTCCAGGCCAGAATACTGGAGTGGGTAGACTTTCCCTTCTCCAGGGGATCTTCTCAACCCAGGGATCGAACCCAGGACTCCTGCATGGCAGGCAGATTCTTTACCAGCTAAACCACAAGGGAAGCCCAAGAATACTGGAGTGGGTAGCCTATCTCTTCTCCAGTGGATCTTCCCAACCCAGGAATTGAATGGGGGTCTCCTGCAATCCAGGCAGATTCTTTACCAACTGAGCTATCAGGGAAGGAGTTCATTCATTCAAAATATTAATTAAACAACTACTATGTGTCAAGCATTGTTCTAGATGCTGGGACCATTTTCTTCTGGTGTTTACATCTAAGAGTTGATTCTCTTTCTTATATATCTGGCTATGGGTTACAGAGAAATGTACTTCTTTCCAGATAAATTACAGACGCATTATCTTCAGGCCTACATAAGTATTTACTAAGTTTGTATACAAGGTAATCTACACAGAGAGAGAGATTAAGTTACCCTCCTTCTCTGGAAACTCAAAGACACTCTGACTTGTACATGTGAGAAAGGCAGGAGGACCACAGGGCAGCAGCTATGTGAACAGAATCCAGATTCAGTTATGAACTGGGAGTGTGCCAGGGGAGCAGGATGCAGCAAAATCCTGAATTCAGACAAAGGGGAACCTTCCATTCTGCTGGGAACAGAGCACACTTGCAATGAACAGGTGCTCAGATCTGGCCAGGAAAGAAGCACACACTGGGCCAATCCACCAACCCCATAGCACAGCCAATGACCGTCCACTAACAAGCAGGCAGCCTTTCTACTTCCAGTCAAGAGAGAAACACTCATCCGAACAGAAACAAGACACATAACTGACATGCAAGTTTGCATTCCTGGGGTTAACAGACAGCATCACTGAAGCTCACTAAAGACTGGAAACAGAACACACATCTTTATCCTGGAAGTCTGGATCTTTGTGCTTAGCATAATCTCAATCTCCCTGCCACTCCCAACACCAAACCCAAGACTTCTTCACAGCATTAAGACCTGTAGCAGTCTGTTCAGTCTCTCTAACAAACATCTGACCAGATCTACTTTTTATTCTTCATCAAGGATGTTATCCACAGATAACAAGACAAGCTGGCCATGCAAAAGAGCAATTGGCCAAAAATAAGATTATAACAAAGAAGGTTAAAAAGGAACTAAGAGTTCCTGAATGTCTATCAGGTGCCATGCACATATATAAGGAACTGCATTTATTAATAACTTCACATTCTCCATGAAGCAGGTGTGACTTCATTTTACAGATGAGAAAACTGAGGTTCACAGACAGGAAGCAATATGCTCGTGGTTCCAGACATACAAAATCACAAATGGGGACTCAACTCAGGTCTGCCTAATTCCCTGATGCCTCACTGCTACCAGCCAGAAGTCAAGAGCCAGGGCTGAGAAAAGAAACCAAGTGTGAAATTCAGTGACTTTCAGCCTAGTGATTAAGGGCTTAGACTCTAATCACTTCCTAGGTTTCTGTACTCTTATTCGTAAAAGAGTGAAAAGAATAAGCCTACCTCTTTGGCGTTATAATGAGGACATAATGAGTTAATATTTGTAAAATGTTTTGAACACTGCCTGACACATAATAAGTGCTACATAACTGTTACATAGGTAAGTTAAAAAAATAAAACCTTTGGAAAACGCTCTCATCCTTCCTAGAGAAATCTCTCCCTGAGTGATGCAAAGCTTTATTGTTTTATCCAAAGGGTCATGAGATCACGCTCCTCGGGGGCTGCAGCCTGACAACCAGTGTGACTCACAGCCTGTCCCTGACACATCATTAGCTGGCACAGACAGCAGGAGTCAGCCACCAGCTCTGGTCTTACACTGACTCTGAAGCACTGACTGCCTCTCCAGAGCTCTGAAGATTGCCAGAGGCTAGCCACACAGATGGGGGTCAAGGTGCTGCTCAGAGGTGGCTGTGTGCACTCTAAAGAAACCACTCCTCAGATAAATGATATCCCTCTCCCTTCCCCTGCCTCCCAGTCTCAACGTCTTTGCCCAGAGCCTGAACTGTCAGCCAAGGCATTCACGTGTAAAAAGGGCATTTAACTCTTACCAGCAATTGTAGTTAGCCCGACACAGAGGCCCAATCTGCTAGTCTGGCTTTACTCAGGTTTCTCAGTTTCTACGCTATTGACACTTTGGCCAGATAATTCTTTGCTTGCCAGGAGGGTGGGGAGCAGGAGGAAGGAGGCTATCTTGTACTGTAAGGTGTCTGTAGCATCCCTGGACTCTAGCCACTATATGAGAGTAGCAATCCTCCTGTGTGAATCAGAAATGTCTTCAGACATTGCCAATGTCCCTTCTGGGGAGTACAACTGCACTCCATTCGAGAACCACTGAATTAAGCACATTCTCCCAATGCTTGTCTTCCACACTGCCCTTCTGCGGAGCTATCAAGAGAGAACTTGGACACAAGGGTTATGGGAGAAAGAATGAAGAGTGAAAAGACAGTCACTAAACTTGCATTATGTATGACTTCCATGGTGACACTTCTGCAAATATGATGGAAAGTACAATGAGGGAAGGTGGGAGCTGACAAAAGCCCATGCTGCAGGTCTCTCAAGAGCCTTTTCCCCTTTTGTTAAAAGGCAACAGGACTCCTGGAGAGAGTCTCCCAACCCACAGCTTTTGGTGATAGTTATTGGTGGCACACACACCCTGGATACAATACACGGTAGTCACATTGGCATTAGGAAGACATTCTTCCTTGATTCTTAAAACACAATCCATCAATAAATGTGACTTATTATCTCTTGTTGATCCCCTACACAGATGGACCTTGTGTGACTCTATGACACGGTATAAAGGAATTCAAGATGATGAGAAGAATGCTGATGTTCACCATCATCACTCTACTCCAATATGACTACTGCTAAGGTTGCTACTGCTGCTATTATCACTATATTGATGCAATTGCTACTATTGTTCCTCCACCAGCACCAGCAACACCATTTATTAAATCTCATGTGTTAGTTACTGGGCTAAGCATTTTACATGGATTAATTCATTTGGTCCCTCCAAAACAATATGAGAAACATGTTGCCATTCCCACCTCCATCATACAGATGAGTAAACCACAGTACATACAGGTTAACTAATTTGCCCCATGTGACTGCAGATCTGGGGTCCAAACCCAGGCAACCTTGTTCCAGACCCAACAGTTCTTACCCACCATGCTTTACTGCTTCTTAAGGAACCTTATGGACCTTCCGGCCAGCAAGCATCTCTGACTTGCTGCTTCTGAACACACTTAGTAGGGATTAAATCCTGGGCTTCTGCAGTGTGTCCCTGTTAAATCATACCCCAGCCTCCCTCAAGACTCACTGATGGGGCATTTCTGTGAGCAATTCCAACACTTAAACATAATGAAGAACTTGTTTTTCTGTGTCTTCTCCCTTAAATTCCATGAATTGAATACAAGGCTATTAAAAACCTTGGCCTCTCTAGACACTTTACCTGGGTAGGCATGTTTTCTTTCCCAGTGTGGAAAAAAAGAAAAAAGTTCATTTTCAATTCAAGCAGCTATTTGAGTCACTATTTCTAGGCATTCCAACACAAGATAAAAGATACTTGTGTCAATAAAATACACAAGGGTAAAGATGATCCCAAGTTCATCTCTGAGTCCTTACAAACTGGCATGGTGCCTGGCACATTACAGTAATCAGTTAAGTGTGTGTGGATAAGTAAATGAATGAACCAACAAATAAATGAACTACAGTCTTCCCACAAATAAGGCTGAATAAGCAATATCTTTCTAGGTGATGCAATTGTTTCTCACCTTTGTATTTCACAGCTAAATCTGCAAGAACTGTTAAAGAGTTTTATTGTGATTTTAAACTTAATACAGAGTATTTTTGTATGCATTCTTAGTCTTAATGTCAACCCATATATTTGATAAGACTGAACACTCCAGACTAATTTCATAGTTTAATAAAGGAAAGTGAAAATATTCTTCCAAATTCCAGTATAATATCTTTATATTTATCATTGTGTTTTATAGTTATTACAGCCATAAACTGTATCCTCAGCAGGATTACAATTTCCAATTACTAACAGACTTTTAAAATTTTGTTTGTGCTTCAAAGCCTCAGTAATAAAAATTTAATCCCAACATTACTATTGCAATTCTGTGTTCTGAAACCTTATTGAACATGACAAAGAAGAGATCAAAGTAAGTGAAAACATTTTAAATGTCCCTCTGGGGAAAGAAAGCTTTGGTTTCTATCAGTCCAGGAGTTCTCTGATAAAGGGTGAGATCAACAAAATCTCAGAACAGGTGCCCTGGCAGCTCTGTAAGTTTTCATTTCTGGAAAGCCATGACAGTAATGGTGAGAGGGGCCGGAAGAGGTTTTTATATCCTTGAACAGAACAGTCAAGGATTTATCACTGCCAGCTATACCTTCCCCCATAGCTGGGGTCCAAGGAGATGGAAACTAAAGAAAGGGGGTCCTGCTGGTGGAAAAAGATCTATCAGTTCATAGGTCTATTGGCTAAAGCTGTGAGACTGGGTGATAAACCCTGACTGCCCAGATCGGCAAGTCAGTTAAGCAAGGCTGTGCTGATCCCACCCCGTTCCCCTGCGACATGCTTCCCAAGCAGGGGTTCTCCAGCCTGCAGTCTATCAGGCTCAGTTGTGGAGTCAGAGGTACCAGGTTCCATCCTCAAGCTGCTCCATTGGAACCTGCACAACCCACACATCAAGGATTATGGGCACAGCCACAATTGAGAACTACATTTAAGGTGCAGCTGCCATGATTCACGGGCACAGAACCAACTGTGCGATGAGCAAGCACTTACATCAGAACTGCCAAAAATCATTATATCTGGGCTTGCTCCTAACGAAAATCCCTCTCTACCACGGCCACCCTCAAGGGCAGAGCTCGAACCAGAGGACCACAGAGCAGATTCATTCACTGCTCTGGAGAAACCAGCAAAAGACAGGCGATAATGAGAAAGGAAGGTGCTAATGAAAAGTGAATTAACCCCAACCTCCCATTCCCACTGACTGCCAGGAATGTCAAGTTTCATCAGTTACATGTTTGAAAATTAATTTGAAAGTGACCTTTCCACAGAAAGATAATACGGTTAGAGCAATGACCAAAATACAGTCCATTCATTACATACAAGGACATTCGAAGCAGTGTAAGTTATAAAAGAGAACAGTGTTATTTATTACAGATAAGCTGTGGACACTACCCAAACACCAGCAAAAAGGTTACATTATATGATGTCCAACTATTCCTAAAATGGAATAAATCACTAGATTGGAGCCTGGGGAGGGCAGAGAGCAGGTCCATCCTGTCATCTCTGTTTATTGCCACAAGCTATTGACCCCAAGAACTCAATAAACGTTTACTGAATGAAACGTTTGGATGAAAAAGGAAAAGTGTATGGTCATTAAAAAGACCTAATGGATGAGGAAATACAACAAAGATGAGTTTTAAAATCTCTGTATAAAATATTCCAATTTTACAAAATAAGCATACATATATCCATCTGCATTTAAATAAAGGACTAGAGAGAAATCAAATTTATCTGGGTTTGAGGGTAAGGAGTATTTTCTTTCTTATTCTTTATTTGTAAGAATGCGATGATGGACTTGGGACTATCTCTGCCCTTGTGTGTTTTATGGAATAGTATCTTTTATCTTGTGTTGAACAGCTTTGAAATAGTGACTCACATGGCTGCTGGAATTGAAAATGAATTTTTTTTTCCTTTCACAATTGAAGAAAAAAGAAGCTGACCCAGGAAAAGTGCCTGGAGGGTCCCAGGTTTTCATCAGCCTCATGTTCCAGATGCTCTGAATTTTCTATCAATGTTCATATCACCCTGACCATCACAAAGGTATGAAATGCTATCTGGAAATGCAGTCAGAACCATGTATTCTACCTCAGAACTCCAAAACACTGGCCACAG
>SJYQ01012016.1:0-29747 GCA_006410935.1 Redunca redunca
AGCAGAACTGTTTGACTTTGGTGTTTTGATGCCATGGGATGTTCAAGAGCCATAAATTCCACTCACTGAAATGCTCTAACCCCTCTTTCTTTTTCTGGGGAATCCCTTTTAGGGATTTGTTTCTATTTCATAAAAAATCTTTATATTTCATTTGTCTAAGGAATAATTAATTCTTAAGGAATAATGAAGTAATTCACAAAATAGTGACTCAAACTGTGTGATAACTTTTTTTTACATATCACTGGTATTGACATATATACACTATCATCTATAAGATAGATAGCTGGTGGGAAGCTGCCACATAACACAGGGAGCCCAGGCTGGTGCTCTGTGATAACATTTGATGCCGAATAAAAATGAAAAGAATGAAATATTTTTGACCAAAAATTAGATATTACAAATTACCCAAGACAAACAATTAGCTTTGAAAATCAATAAAGTCTCTGAAGGAAAACTGACCCTAGTAGATGCTATGATTAGTACCATCTGATACAGGTGAAGCCAATTAATGGATAAAACATACATTAACTTCAAGTGGGAAAGAATTGATACCAATAAACATAATTTTAACAAAATGAAAATTAAATAAGAAAATACCATATATAAAAAAAACTATTGTGTCTAAATTGTGTTAGTGGAATTCCTTCTGGAAATTTTTTTTTCAGTGAAAATATGTCAACTTTAAAGTAATTCTGATTAAATGTTCATATTCAGAGTATGATCAGGGTCAGATGTGTTAGAATTGAGTGCTCTTCAGTTAGATTTATGCAAAAATTTACTAGAGGAGTGGTAAGAAACACTATACCTCTGAAGATTTCTAATTTTCTGTAGAAAATCACAGCTATACCAAAACTGAAAACAGATATCTGCTATTCATGTTGATAATATTCCAAGTGTTTTGCCTCTTTGAGACCCACATGTATTGCTATTATCCATGCTATCAGTTCAGTTCAGTCGCTCAGTCGTGTCCGACTCTTTGTGACCCCATGAATCGCAGCACGCCAGGCCTCCCTGTCCATCACCAACTCCCGGAGTTCACTCAAACCCGCGTCCATCGAGTCAGTCATGCCATCCAGCCATCTCATCCTCTGTCGTCCCCTTTTTCTCCTGTCCCCAATCCCTCCCAGCATCAGAGTCTTTTCCAATGAGTCAACTGTTCGCATGAGGTGTCCAAAGTACTGAAGTTTCAGCCTTAGCATCATTCCTTCCAAAGAAATCCCAGGGCTGATCTCCTTCAGAATGGACTGGTTGGATCTCCTTGCAGTCCAAGGCACTCTCAAGAGTCTTCTCCAACACCACAGTTCAAAGTATCCTTACATAGATATGAAAGATATGAAAGAAATCTCTAGCTTTTCTTCATGATCTTTTCACTGGGACTAGTTCTTTTCAGCAGCTGATATGGCTTTCATCATAAAATAGCAGTTTCAGGGAGCTACTTCTAGAGACTGCTCTCGTTCAACAGGAGCCTCATTCTAATTATTTATAGAGAAGGGAAGTCAGTATTGTCCAAAGTGTTAAGGATTACAAGAAGCCAGGCTTAGGGTCTCTTCCAGTTGAAACACCCTTGCTGCTGCTACTGCTGCTAAGTTGTGTCAGTCGTGTCTGACTCTGTGTGACCCCACAGATGGCAGCCCACCAGGCTCCCCCATCCCTGGGATTCTCCAGGCAAGAACACTGAAGTGGGTTGCCATTTTCTCCTCCAATGCATGGAAGTGAGGCTCAGTTGTGTCCGACTCTTAGTGACCCCATGGACTGCAGCCTACCAGGTTCCTCCGTCCATGGGATTTGCCAGGCAAGAGTACTGGAGTGGGCTGCCATTTTAATTTCATTTACTGATTTGCCTCCTTTGAGTTACTTTTGTCATAGATATTTTATTTCCTCATATACTTTTAAGGACACATATCCTTTTTGTTGGGCTTCCCTGGTGGCTCAGCTGGTGAAGAATTCACCTGCAATGCAGGAAACCCCACATCAAAGGGTCGGGAAAATCCCCTGGAGAAGGGGTAGGAGACCCACTCCAGCATTCTTGGGTGACATATTCCAGTATTCTTGCAGACATGTGTAATTTTGATAAACTATATAAATTATGCGCTTCCCTGGTGACTCAGATGGTTAAGAATCTGCCTGCAATGCAGGAGACCTGGGTTCGATCCCTGGGTTGGGAGGATCCCCTGGAGGAGGAAATGGCAACCCAGTCCATGGACAGAGGAGCCTGGCAGGCTACAGTCCAGGGGGTCACAAAGAGTCAGACGCAGCACACACCACACCCTTTCGGTTGTTGTTTTGTACAGTCAATATGCATTTATATTTGCCCATTTCCTTGCATTTTCATGTTTTCATATGAGGTTATTTTCTTTCTTCCCAAAGAACCAGATTTTACCTTCCATTTCTGAAAAGAAAAACTGGTTTCCTTTGGTATGGAATTCTGTGTTGGCAACGCTCTGTCCCCACTCCCTGCCCTGCCCCTACATTTGGAGGGTGCCGTTATATTGTCTTTATGTCTCTGGCTGCTTACCTACTTTTAAAATTTTCTCTTTATTTTTGATTTTCAAGAATTTTACTTTGATGTGCTTGGATGTGGTTTTCATTATAATTATTTTGCTAGAGTTTCACAGAACATCTTTAGTTTTTGGATTTATGTCTATCAGTTGGAAAATTCTTGGTAATTATTTCTCCCCCATTTTCTCCTCTTTTATTGGAGTGGGGAGCTTAATATTGCTGTGTAACACATTATTACAGCCTTAGTGTCTCTAAATAATACTCATTTATTAGCCGACAGGATCAGAAGTCCAGATATGGCATCGCTCAGTCCTCTGCTCAGAGTCTCACAGACTGAAATCAGGGTATCAGTGAAATATGTTCCTTTCTGGAGGCTCTGAGGGGAAAAAACCTACTTCCAAGCTCATTCAGATTATGGGTCAAATTTAGTTCCTTTGGACTGTAAAAAATGAAGCCTCCTTTTGCTTGTTAGCTGTCTGCTAAGGGCCGATTTTAGGTCTCAGAGGCCACCCCGCTTCTTTGCTACATGACTCCTTCCACCTTCAAAGCCAGCAAGGGAACCTCCCTTATGACACATGCTCTGAATCTCTGAGTTCGGGAAAGGCCCAGTTGCTTATATACACTATCTGATTGGGTGAAGTTCACCATCTCTTAGCAATGCCATGTAACATAAACTTAGTAAGAGGATTACAATTCACCAGTTTCCATCAACCTAGGGATTATGCAGGTTTATAAAACAGAGGGGTGGGATTCTTAGGTGCCATTTTAGAATTCTGCCTAACACTAGACTACAAATAGACTTTTCTACTGTGTTCCATCCTTTTGTTTTTTTGCTTTCTTTCTCTATTTTCCATCTCCTTTTATCTGTTTAGATGTTTCCTATTGGCCTGTGTTCCAGTTGCTAGTTCTGTTTTCTGCAATGTCTGCTTTGCTGTTAAACCTGTTAAACTGAGGTGGTAAGTTTACTTATTGTATTTTTCAGTTCTAACACTGTGTTTCTGCAGAATCCAAACCCCTGGGGAAATTGTACATTCCTTAAGATATTTTATCCATTTACCTTCTATTTTCTGGAAAATATTAATTATAACTGATTTAAAGTTCTTGTTTTCAGGTCTACTATTTGTAGTAGCCTACTTATGTTTGTTCTTCTAGTTTTAATCTAATTATTGTCATTTTGCATACTTTGTAATGATATATGAAATCTTAAACATTATATATAAAAAATGTATCAACCTAATTATACAATCATCTATTTCTCTATTTTGGCTTCATGCATTTTCAAACTCTCTCATTGTGTGCATAACATTAATAATTGTCACAGTTTCTTGATGAATTGTTTCTTTTATCTTTACAAAATGTTCCTTTCCAACTTTGATAATACTCTTTTTCTTGAAGTACATTTTGTGTATTAAATAGTCACTGTAGATTTTCTTGCTGTTTTCATGGTGCATCTTATTTCTATCATTTTATTTTCCAACGGTTTGTGTCTTTATGTTTAAAGTATCTCCCGTAGCCCATGGATAATATGCTTTTGCTTTTTTCCATGTTTCTGCTCATCTCTGTCTTTCAAGTGGCATTTTTAGACAACTGACAATTATTGTAATTATTGATATTGTAGAGTTAGATCTGTCTTCCTCTTTTATTATTTGGATTGACTATTTTTTAATGTTTCAGTTTTAATTTAACGTCTGCCATTTTGGTTATATCTCTTTGGTTATAACTCCACAGAGCCTAATATCTTGTAATTCTATCATCTGTTCACTGAACTTTCTTCATATTTTCACCTTTCCTGTTGGCCGGCGTAGGTTCTATGGCCTGCAATTGTTTGTTGTGCTAGATATCTGCTTTTCACCTTCTCTACCCTACTCTTTGTTCCAGAAGACTGGACTATAGGATGAGAGTTCCTTTGCCCTCTAGCTTCTGACTGGATCATATGCTAGTAAGAAGTCCCAGTAGAAAATCAGAAATATGGGGTAGGAGAAAGTAAAGTCATCATTGGGTTTATTTTCTTGGTTCCCTCTCTGTGCCTTGGACTGACCACCCTTGCCTGCAAATCTTAGTTTCCCCATATGACTTTCTCCTTCTGGTAACCATTCCTACCCTCAGTTCAGTTCAGTTCAATCACTCAGTCGTGACCAACTCTTTGTGACCCCATGAATCGCAGCACGCCAGGCCTCCCTGTCCATCACCAACTCCCAGAGTTCACTTAGACTCACGTCCATCAAGTCGGTGATGCCATCCAGCCATCTCATCCTCTGTCGTCCCCTTCTCCTCCTGCCCCCAATCCCTCCCAGCATCAGAGTCCTTTCCAATGAGACAACTCTTCGCATGAGGTGGCCAAAGTTTCAGCTTTAGCATCATTCCTTCCAAAGAACACCCAGGGCTGATCTCCTTCAGAATGGACTGGTTGGATCTCCTTGCAGTCCAAGGGACTCTCAAGAGTCTTCTCCAACACCACAGTTCAAAAGCATCAATTCTTCGGCGCTGAGCTTTCTTCACAGTCTAATTCTCATACCCATACATGACTATTGGAAAAACCATAGCCTTGAATAGATGGACCTTTTTGGCAAAGTAATGTCTCTGCTTTTGAATATGCTATCTAGGTTAGTCATAACTTTCCTTCCAAGGAGTAAGCATCTTTTAATTTCATGGCTGCAATCACCATTTGCAGTGATTTTGGAGCCCAGAAAAATAAAGTCTGACACTGTTTCCACTGTTTCCCCATCTATTTGCCATGAAGTGATGGGACCAGATGCCATGATCTTTGTTTTCTGAATGTTGAGCTTTAAGCCAACTTTTTCACTCTCCACTTTCACTTTTATCAAGAGGCTTTTTAGTTCCTCTTCATTTTCTGCCATAAGGGTGGTGTCATCTCCATATCCAATCTACTTTTAAAATACATGTTGAATCTGATTATCTTCATCATTTTCTTTGATACTTGGGCCCCAGTCACCACTGACTTGCCTCTTATTTCAATAGCCTTTTAACTTTTCTCTGCTTTCACAGTCAGTAGTATCAATAGAGCTGCTAAAGTGGTCTTTTTAAATATATCACTTATACATATACCCCTCTAATGATTTCATATTGCTAAGAATATAAACCAGAGTTCTTAATTGTTCTTGCAATTACCTACCAGTTTCTGTATAAATCCTTTCCTCATTACTCTGATCTTGTTTTCTCTTAGTTTTCTTTATGTCCACTCTGATTCAACCAAATTTTTCACCTTGTTTTCTTTGAACTTGTGAAACAAGCTCAAGTCCTAAGGCTTTTAAATTTCTATTTTATTTTTCCTACCTGGAATATACTTCTTTCAGATAGCCACAATGGCTTACTTCCTTACCTTCTTCAAATCTCTGCTTAAATATCACTGTATCATTGTGGCATTACCTGACCACGCAAAACTCACCCCTATCCTCTCTCTGAATTTCCCTTCCTTTATTTTTTTCTCCATAGTATTCATCACCATGTGCTCCATTAAATGTTCTTTTTATATTAAAAAAATCACTTATCTTATGCCAGTAAATTTTCTACATGAGGGCAGGGATTTCTGTTGTGTGTTTACTTTGTTTTCATATTACCTAGAGTGATGTTTCGTACAAGGGCATTATAAAAAAATATGGTGGAAAGAATGATTTGCTCTTTGGATATTTCTATTTTTGTTTAACATATCCAGCAACCACTTAGCAGCTTCCCTAAACAACTGATATGACTTTTGTACCATCATTTTCTGAATCACTGAGGTTCAAGTCATTTTTATTTCCCCTAATTCTTTCACCAGTAACTTAGTTTAATATTTCTACTGAATTTTTTAAAATTATTACTATTAGTATGAGCAAACTCAGGGAGACAGTGAAGGACAGGGAAGCCTGGTGTGCTGCAGTACATAGAGTCACAAAAAGTTGGATGTGACTTAGTGACTGAACAACAAAATTATTTAATTTAGAATCTTTTCAATATATTAACAAATTGCTTACTAGTTTTTGTATCTCCAGATCTGTTTAGCTCTTCTTAGAAAATGTCACCTATTCATCTTCCTTGAATTACCAGTACTAAAATAACAACCTGAAGTTTTTATTGGTTCTCATTAGGGACTACATTATGACTTACATTGACTTTAGGCACTTTTGCCTTTGTAAACCTCTTCTTTCACTTAAAAGAAAGAGAGAGAATTTGATTTAATGTTCAACTGCAATTGTGTAAAGACAAATATGATCCAAGCTTGATACATTATATTTCTTTATTATAACATTTATTTTTTCTCTGATTTTAAAAGACACTATAATTAAAACCTCTGTTTTGGTCCTGAAAGTACTGTGGGCCCTAGGCACACCGTGCCTCCTCTGCCTAATAGATAACAGCCCTGTCATCATCACATACAGAGTAAAATCTTGTCTTTTCAGCACAGTTCTAAAACTGCCTGTAATTGAGTAATTCTCCATATTTCAAATCCCATCTAAAATTCCATTTTGTTCATTATATTTTCCTTATTCATTCTCAACCCATATCTCTCTCAGTTATTGTACAATTAAATATAAATATTTTTAGTGAAATTTCTTAAATTAATGGAATATTTCCTAAGTAACTATAATTGTATATTCACATGTACACAATTCATTGTCAGGTAAAATGCCTTGATATTATTTATCATTAGTGTTTAATTTATAAATTAACAACAGATGATTTAATGTAAGTGTATTTACTAATTGGGCTTTCCCGGTGACTCAGCAGTAAAGAATCTGTCTGCAATGCAGGAGATGTGGGTTCAATCCCTGTGTCAGGAAGATCCCCTAGAAGAGGAAATGGCAACCTACTCCAGTATTCTTGCCTGGGGAATCCCATGGACAGAAGGGCCTGGTAGGCTACAGACTATGGGGTCATAAAAGAGTTGGACATAACTTAGTGACTAAAACAACAAATATCAGCAACACAGCAAAACATATTTACTAATAAAACTGCCTAGTCTCCCTACAGTTAATGATTTAATTTTTATTTTATGACTATAGAAGCTTTTACCTTATGATTATATTTCTAAAGGTTGTTTCCTATCTTCATTTTCATAGACATACTACAATTGTTCTTGCATTCAAGAAGGAATAATAACCTCAGATGATCAAGGTGATTTTATTGATGCAACAAGTGGGACATGTGATCCAAAGTGTTATAAATTACCTTTGTTCATTGCTTTTATCTTTGCTACAATTGTATTTTCTGCTTTTGCTGGTGTACCAAGCATCCTGACCATCCTTCGGTGTGTATATGTTATTCATAATCATTATTCATTTAATAAATGTGAAAGACGGTTTTAGGAAGTTTTTAGAATATTGCAGTAAATAATTTAAGCTTTTGTTTCAAGGTAACAACTGCTCGAGGGGAAAATTGTTATATTTTCAAAATTCTTGTATGTGCTTAATCCTCTAATTTATTTGCAGAAGGTATGTAGAAAACAGATTTAGTTTAATTTAAAATTAAACATTAATTTTACACACCTGGAAATTTCATCAATATAGGAGAAATCTTAATTTTAACACATTGTTTCAATGTTCATTCACTGGTTATAGATATTTATTGGCTATTTACTTCTATATTAGCCAGTTTGACTATGAGAAATCATCAGTGTCATCAATAAAGGAACAAAATAATAGCTTCTAGAATTTTGGAATTTTAATATATAAGTTGGTTATTATTCTAAAATAAACATTGGTTATTCATTTGTTCTTCCTGAATATATGAAGTATATTTGATATTTTTATCATAGTAACAGAATAATTGGTCATTATTTTCAAATTATTTTTTTCAAAAGGCTAGCATAAATTCTTAGCTCATGAGAAGCAATTTGTTGTCTGCTACAAAAATAGACTAGAAAACATGAATAAATATATGCCAATGAAAAATCTAAGTTGGGCATATATGGTCTCTGTCTTCAGTAAACTTGCAGTTTAGATGGTGACACAACTGGAACATATCTGTACAACAAGGTGGGCTTTTAGTTTGTTCACCTGTGTCTGGTACTGAAACTACAAAAACCTTGTATGGACCTCTCTTGATGTTGCCTAGAGTTTAATAGGAGGAGAAAAACATAAAAAGGAATGCAGTGAGTACTCAGAATGCCTTGATTAGAGCTTGTACAGGTTGACCTGGGAACAAAGGAGAAAAAATGGTCATTTTTATCTAGGATGATTTGGAAATGCTTATAGACAATGTGGCACTTGAAATGAGTCATAAAGATAAGTGATTTCTCATAATGCAAGCAAACAGGGGACAGTTCTTAACAGGAAAAATGAGTAGGGAATGTAGAGGCAAAAGTGTGTGAACTACATTGGCAAGGAGTTAGTTACAAGAGTACCATGATTGTGAATTGGACAGGGAGATTTGAGCTTGATAAGGGTCTGGTCATGGAAAGCTTTCTTTGCCATGTTAACATGAATGATGTTATTCTGTGTACACCAGAAAGCCATTGAAGAGCAGACTTCAGAAGTAAAAGTTATCAAATATGTGTTTTAGATAGATTACTTTGAAGATAGTCTGGGTGCTAGAGTTGATGGGGGAAAACTGGAAACAAAGAAAAGAACTTAGGAAACAATTTTAGAATTTATCTCTACTTAAAGAGAGAAAGAATATATCATAATTGTGAAATATTTAGTTTGGATAAAAGGGCAAGGTTATTAATTTGATGTTCCTGGTATAAAATGTAGAAAAATGTAGTACTACATTACTGCTAGTAAAGTAATGCTCAAAATTCTCCAAGCCAGACTTCAGCAATATGTGAACCGTGAATTTCCAGATGTTCAAGCTGGATTTAGAAAAGGCAGAGGAACCAGAGATCAAATTGCCAACATCCTCTGGATCATCAAAAAAGCAAGAGAGTTCCAAAAAACATCTACTTATGCTTTATTGACTATGCCAAAGCCTTTGACTGTGTGGATCACAGTAAACTGTGGAAAATTCTGAGAGAGATGGGAATACCAGACCACCTGACCTGCTCTTGAGAAACCTATATGCAGGTCAGGAAGCAACAGTTAGAACTGGACATGGAACAACAGACTGATTCCAAATAGGAAATGGTGTACATCAAGGCTGTATATTGTCACCCTGCTTATTTAACTTCTATGCAGAGTACATCATGAGAAACGCTGGGCTGGAAGAAGCACAAGCTGGAATCAAGATTGCCGGGAGAAATATCAATAACCTCAGATATGCAGATGACACCACCCTTAATGGCAGACAGTGAAGAGGAACTGAAAAGCTTCTTGATGAAAGTGAAAGAGGAGAGTGAAACAGTTGGCTTAAAGCTCAAGATTCAGAAAACAAAGATCATGGCATCTGGTCCCATCACTTCATGGGAAATAGATGGGGAAACAGTGGAAACAGTGTCAGACTTCATTTTTGGGGGCTCCAAAATCATTGCAGATAATGATTGCAGCCATGAAATTAAAGACACTTACTTCTTGGAAGGAAAGTTATGACCAACCTAGATATCATATTCAAAAGCAGAGATATTACTTTGCCAAAAAAGGTCCATCTAGTCAAGGCTATGGCTTTTCTAGTAGTCATGTATGGATGCGAGAGTTGGACTGTGAAGAAGGCTGAGCACTGAAGAACTGATGCTTTTGAACTGTGTGTTAGAGAAGACTCTTGTGAGTCCCTCGGACTGCAAGGAGATCCAACCAGTCCATTCTAGAGGAGATCAGCCCTGGGTGTTCTTTGGAGGGACTGATGCTGAAGCTGAAACTCCAGTACTTTGGCCATCTCATGTAAAAAGTTGACTCTGGAAGACTCTGATGCTGGGAGGGATTGAGGGCAGGAGGAGAAGGGGACATTAGAGAGGATGAGATGGCTGGATGGCATCACCGACTTGATGGATGTGAGTTTGAGTGAACTCCGGGAGATGGTGATGGACAGGGAGGCCTGGCGTTCTCCAATTCATTGGGTCGCAAAGAGTCAGACACGACTGAGTGACTGAACTGACCTGAACTGATGTCCAGATATCTAGTCTGGAAACTAAATGAATGATAATCCATTAACTGAGATAAGAAATTCAAGAAGAGAAAGCTCAGATTGAAGATAATGATTAAAGTATTGATCATGCCTTATTTAAAGTTCATGTGAAACTTCTGAGCAAATATTCTCAGCAATGAGATGAGAAAGATGATTGTAATTTTCCAGAAGTCTGGTTCTGAATCTTTTCACTTCTGATAACTATACAAAGCAATAAGAAGAATAAAACACATAAATGTGCACACACAAACACACATGAGTACACTTATAATGTTGTTTTAGTACAGTTATGGACAAAAAACAAAAGAGTTGTAATTGCATATAAATATTACCAAAATTGAAGTAGAACAAGGAACCAGACTGTAGATTCACAAAGATATCATAAATGTTATCACAAAAAGATACAGCAAATGTTTAGAGAGTCTTGGAATTGACAGATCTCGATATCTCCAGCATATATTACTGTTTCTTGGAAGGTGAGAGTTCCACCTTAAGATGAAAGTTCTGGGAGTAAGACCTAGGTAGATAAGTCAGAGCAGATTATTTTTGGAAAGAATGGGAGAAAAGCTTTGCAAAATGCCTGGGAGGTCCAGACAGCAGATCTCAAAAAGTGCCAGCAAAATGTACCTTCTATAAATGAATACATAACCTTGAAAAACAAGAAATATGAAGAGATCTCAGAAGCTCAGAGCTGGCAACAGAAGTTCTTTTCAAGCAGGCCAGGTTTGCAGGAGTGGAGACAGTGTAACCACACATAGGGATTATATTAAAACCCCTCCTCTATATAAACAGAGAAGATCTCTTCAGTTTTGAAGCTTGGAAACCTGTTGCATGTTCCATTCCCATAACTTTCTGCCTCTAGTTTAAGAAAATGCATCTCATTCAAATATGGTTAAGTAAAAATGGATAAAAAAGGATGAGTTCCTTCCTACATACCAAATAATTATAGTAAAATAAATTAAAATTATTAAGCATTACTTTGCTATAGACAGTGAAAATGCTCGAGAACAATGTTACCATGAATCCAATAAAAATATAAGCATAACTGTATGTTAACTGAATGCAGAGTTCCAGAGAATAGCAAGGAGAGATAAGAAAGTCTTCTTAAGGGAACAGTGCATAGAAATAGAAGAAAACAATTGAATGGGAAAGACTAGAGATCTCTTCAATAAAATTGGAAATACCAAGGGAACATTTCATGCAAAGATGGGCATAATAAAAGACAAAAACAAAGTGGACCTATTAGAAACAAAAGATATTAAGAAGAGGTGGCAAGAATACATAAAAGAACAGTAAAAAAAAAAAAAAAAAGTAACCACGATGGTGTGGTCACTCACCCAGAGCCAGACATCCTGGAGTGTGAAGTCAAGTGGGCCTTAGGAAGCATTACTGCAAACAAAGCTAGTGGAGGTGATGGAATTGCAGCTATATCAAATCTTAAAAGATGGTGCTGTTGAAGTTCTGCACTCAATATATTAACAAATTTGGAAAACTGAGCAGTGGTCACAGGATTGGAAAAAGTCAGTTTTCATTCCAAACCCAAAAGAAAGGCAATGCCAAAGAATATTCCAACTATGATACAGTTGTGCTCATTTCCCCTGGAGCAAGGTAATTCTCAAAATCCTTCAAGATAGACTTCAATAGTACATGAACCAAGAACTTCCAGATATACAAGCTGGATTTAGCAAAGGCAGAGGATGCCAAGAGCTGACTCACTGGAAAAGACCCTGATGCTGGGAAAGATTGAGGGGAGGAGGAGACGGGGACGACAGAGGATGAGATGGTTGGATGGCATCACTGACTCAATGGACATGAGTCTGAGCAAGCTCTGGGAGACAGTGAAGGACAGGGAGGCCTGGTGTGCTGCAGTCCATGGGGTTGCAGAGAGTCGGACACGACTGAGCTACTAAACAAGAATAAAAATGTGGCATAGAAGGGGGAGGGTGGAGAATATTAAAAAAGAGTGAGAAATGTATTAGTGAGAAGAGACAGATATAGAAGATAGGAAGAGGAGATCCAGTGTGCACAGACAACTAACAAAAATTGGAGAAGTAAACAGGGTCAGGATCAAAAGAAGGAGAACTTGCTGGCTGCCTAATAGATGGGGAGACAAGAGATATTATTATTTCATTTTAGTTTTTCACCCTAATGCTCAGCTTAGTATTAGTCTTAGTTCTAGTATTAATTAATTAAGTATCCAGCTAATGTAAGTGGTTAAATCTATGTAGTTAAACTAAGTAGTATAACATAAGAAGTTTAAGGTACTTTGCCAGTCACCAGACCTTTTATCAAAGTATATCCAGTTATATCTTGGTTAGTTATAATTTGCTTTGCTGTCAGTTCTTAAAGAGTATCTAATATCTCAACACTGAGATATACTGTGGTAAAATTATTGGATTTAAAAATGAAGAAAAAGTCTTTTTGTCATCTAAAAAAAAGAGAGAACTCAAAAATGTTTTGAATCAAATTTCTCATCAATAGCATTCATCTCCTGAAAACTAGCCAAACAAAAGCTCCTCAAGGAAAGAAAACATTAGCTCATTATTTCATCATCAAAAAACTATTCTACAGTTATAAACAATTTGTATATGGATATATGCAGGAAATAGCGATACTATTTTTACAGACATTTTATTGAAGCGTAATACATTTTCAGAAGACCGTGCTAAATTGCCAGTATAGCTTGAGAGATTTTTACAAAGCGAAGATATCTATGTAACTGGAGTGCAGCTGAAGAAACAGATAATTCAACTATTTCAAAAACTTTGCCTCCACCTCCTTTCTTATCTAAATCCTTACTCCCTAAGATTATCACTCTCTTGACTTCTGCAATGAATAGGTTAATTTGTCCTGTTTTTGACGTTTATGCAGAAACAGGAGGATACAGCACAATTATTTGTGTCTGCATCTCGTTACTTAACGACGTGCTTATGAGTCATTCATATAGTTGCAGAAATTCACCCTTATTGCTCTATTGCAGTGCTATCCATTCAGATTTTCTAAAATGATGGAAATGTTCTGTATCTCTAATGTTCACTATAGCCTCTGGCTGCATGTGCTATTGTGCATTTGAAACAGGGTCAGTGTGAATGAAGCACTGAACTCTAATTTTATTTAATTTTAACTGACTTAAATTTAAGTAGGCACATGTGGATAATAGTTACCATATTGTACAGGATGGTTTTATAGTAGTCCATTGTGTGAATATACTGAAATTTTTTCTTTCTATAGTTAATGTTGTTCCCACTTTAGGCTAATATGATTACTATGAACATGCTTTTACTTGTCTTTTGGAAAAAATGAATACATTTCTGTTGACTGCATATATAAACAGAATTTATGAATCATAGTATGTTAAGCATTTTAATGAATTTTTAAAGTGTTTGCGTAAGTGCAAAAGTTCTTCTAGCAGTCTACTGTTGTGTAACTTGATATTTCATTGTAATCTTAATTTCCTTATTCATAGGACTAATATTATTGAACATATTTTCTTTTATTCATTAGCCAGTCAGTTCAGTTCAGTTCAGTCACTCAGTTGTGTCTGACTCTCTGCAACCCCATGAACCACAGCACGCCAGGCCTCCTTGTCCATCACCAACTTCCAGAATCCACCCAAACCCATGTTCATCGATTCAGTGATGCTATCCAGCCATCTCATCCTCTGTTGTCCCCTTCTCCTCCTGCCCCCCAATCCCTCCCAGCATCACGGTCTTTTCCAATGAGTCAACTCTTCACATGAGGTGGCCAAAGTATTGGAGTTTCAGCTTTAGCATCAGTCCTTCCAATGAACACCCAGGACTGATCTCCTTTAGGATGGACTGGTTGGATCTCCTTGCAGTCCAAGGGACTCTCAAGAGTCTTCTCCAACACCACAGTTCAAACATCAATTCTTCAGTGCTCAGCTTTCTTTATGGTCCAACTCTCACATCCATACATGACCACTGGAAAAACCATAGCCTTGACTAGGTGGACCTTTGCTGGCAAAGTAATGTCTCTGCTTTTTAATATGCTATATAGGTTGGTCATAACTTCTCTTCCAAGGAGTAAGCGTCTTTTAATTTCATGGCTGTAATCACCATCTGCAGTGATTTTGGAGTCCCAAAAATAAAGTCTGACACTGTTTCCACTGTTTCCCCATCTATTTCCCATGAAGTGATTTGTGCAGATGGCATGATCTTAGTTTTCTGAATGTAGAGCTTTAAGCCAACATTTTCACCCTTCTCTTTCACTTTCAAGAGGCTTTTTAGTTCCTCTTCACTTTCTGCCATAAGGGTAGTGTCATCTGCATATCTGAGGTTATTGGTATTTCTCCCAGCAATCTTAATTCCAGCTTGTGCTTCTTCCAGCCCAGCGTTTCTCATGATGTACTCTGCATATAAGTTAAGTAAGCAGGGTGACAATATACAGCCTTGACATACTCCTTTTTCTAGTTGGAACCAGTCTGTTGTTCCATGTCCAGTTCTAACTGTTGCTTTCTGACCTGCGTAAAGGTTTCTCAGGAGGCAGGTCAAATGGTCTGGTGTTCCCATCTCTTTCAGAATTTTCCACAGTTTACTGTGATCCACACTGTCAAAGGCTTTGGCATAGTCAATAAAGCAGAAGTAGATGTTTTTCTGGAACGCTCTTGCTTTTTTGATGATCCAGCAGATGTTGGCAATTTGATCTCTGGTTCCTCTGCCTTTCCCAAAACCAGCTTGAACATCTGGAAGTTCACAGTTCACATACTGTTGAAGCCTGGCTTGGAGAATTTTGGACATTACTTTGTATTTCTGGGTGATTAAAATCACCTAGTCAATGTCCATTAAAGATGCTGAGATTTGGTTTGGAACGTCTTTGTATCAATTTGGGAGCATTGCCCTACTTACCACACTGAGTCGCTTGATAAATCAGTGAAGTATGATTCCTTCATTTGTTTACATTTTCATGTATTTCTCCAATAATGCTTCATAATTTTCTTTTCCAAAGTGGACTTCTTAAACCTCCTTCAATAGATTCATTCCTAGGTAATAACTGTTTTTCATATTTAGTATAGCATAGTATAAAATAATATACTTGTTTATTACTGATTTGAAAGAAATGCAATTTATTCTTGTGCTTTTATCTTGTATCCTGTGACTGCATTCATGTTAATTTCTAATANTTGAAGGAAATGCAATTTATTCTTGTGCTTTTATCTTGTATCCTGTGACTGCATTCATGTTAATTTCTAATAGTTAGTTGGTAGATTATTTTAGATTTTGTATACCATGTAGAAGAAAATTCACCACAGTAGAACTGCGAAGGAATAAAGGCTTTATTTAGGTCTGAGAATTCCAGTACTGAAGACATTGGTTTGAGCGAGTTGAAATGTATTCCAAGAAGGAGATAAAATGTAGGTGTTTGTAAAGGCAAAACCCACAAGGCTGCAAAGTTGCTTCAGAAGATTTATGCTCCCTGCTGGCAAGCTGAAGCTATTTTTATCTTTACATGATTGATTGCTAAAGGCTATCACTAGAGGGAGATAAAGGTTCATTACTGTGACAGGTTGCAGGTTTTTTTGTAGTCCTTGGAAAGTGAAAGTCGTTCAGTCCTGTCTGACTTTTTGTTACCCCATGGACTATACAGTCCATGGAATTCTCCAGGCCAGAATACTGGAGTGGGTAGCCTTTACCTTCTCCAGGGATCTTCCCAACCCAGGGATCAACCCAGGTCTCCTGCATTGCAAGTGGATATTTTACCAGCTGAGCCACAAGGGAAGCCCCAAGAATACTGGAGTGGGTTGCCATTTCCTCCTCCAGGGGATTTTCCTGACCTAGGGATCGAACCCACGTCTTTCATGTTTCCTTCAGTCAGGCAGATTCTTTACCACTGCACCACCTGGGAAGCCCCATTTTCAAGAGTAAGGTTGCCCTTTTCTTTTTGAAGTTTGCCTTAGAATTTTCCTTCTTATCAATGTGCTTGTTAGGTTTGGGCATCATTATTAATCTGGTTTTATTATTATGTATTATGTTTTAATGAAATCTTTAGAAGAAATTATTTGTGATATACCTGGGCCTAGAATTTATTTGTGAGAATATTTTACATTAACATTTGAGTGTGTGTGTATGTGGCTAATGAATCATTCTTCTTTTATCTTTATAATTTCTATCATTTTGCTTCTGCATTTTTAGTATTTTTATTTGATTCACCTATGTCTTCTGTGTATTGATATATATGCCTTTTCTACCCAAGTATAAATTTAGCTGCATCCCCGAAGTCTTGATTTATATACTTTTTCTCATTCTTTCAAGTATGCCTTTCAATGCTGTCTCTCCCTGAGTCTTCATACTATCTTCACTCTGTGAGTGTCTGTGTCCAGATTCTCTCTTCTTATAAGAACGCCAGTTCTATTGGATTAGGGCCTACCCAACTGACCTCATTTTAACTTAATTATCTCTGTAAAGCCCTGTCTCTAATTTGATGACATTCTAAAGTACTGGGGGGTAGAATTTCAGCATATAAATTTTGAAGGGAAGTCAGTCCACAGCAGTAACAAACCATCCCCAATTTAATCACTTAACAAGAATTTTTCCTCATATTTCATGATTCTGTGAGTTGACTGGGCTCAACAGAATAGTTCTTGCTTGAGGTTTCTCTTGAGCTTGTGGTCAGATGACGCATAACATTTGAGTTGTCTGATAGCATGACTGGGCTAGATTTCCCAGATGGCTGATAATTTAGGCTGAATTTTGCTAGGAGCCTAGGTAGGGCTGTTGCCAAGTGGCTTTGCTATGTAACTTAAACGTCTGCTAACAAAGTGCAAGAATTCCAAAAGGGAACATCCCAAGTTTTAGTGTTCTAAGAGACATAGGCATAAGCTACAAGTGTAAACTGCAAGGCTCCATTTGATCCAGGTTGAAAGTCCAAGAATGCCGTTCCTCTGCATTCTGTTTGTCCAAAAAGTCACATTTCAAAAGGAGGGTGATTAGATTCCACTTCTTGAGATCAGGAGTAACGTGCATGTCTTAGGGGAAAAAAGAATCAGTGATAGCCATCTCAAGGAATTATCTGCCACAGTATCTTTCGTTGGTTTTGGGAAACACGTGTCTATTATCTCTTTACCTACTGCTTCTGCTCCATTCTTAGTCTGCTTGCCTTTTGGATATCAGTTACACAAATTGTAACCTTTCACTATATCCATGTATCTTCTCACTTTTACTTTCAGTTTCATTTGTTTTTATGCTCTGTGCTTCAGCCTGATTTTTCACTGATCTGCAATGTATTAATCATATTTTCACCTGCTTTTTCAGTTACGTACCCTAGGTTACTAATTCTAGCTGTCTCTGTATCTTACTAGCTTTTAAATTCATCCATGAGTTGACTATAATTAGTGTACTTTAATGTTATAGAATTTTATTTCTTTGTAACAGACTAGTTCTCTGATAACATTCTCTAGCTTGTCATTTGTTTCCTTGGACTTATTAGTCCCCTAGATTTAAAATATCTGTCAGGTGTCTAGTATCTGAATATTCTGTAGGATTATTAAAGTTCAATTTTTCTCTTGACTCTGTCTCTTAAAACACCTGTACTTATTTTTAACCATATGTGAGATTTTGTGCACCAAAAAATAAAAGAGATTCTGAATGTTAATAACTCCAGAAATATTTTACAATAGCTTTAGTAAGAAAGGTAGATAGGAACAGTTAGCTGTAAACCAAGCAAAAACTTAGCTAATTTGACGATAGGTTTAAGTTTTTTAAGTAGTAGTATCAGTTGCTGAGTCATGTATGATTTTGTGACCCCATGGACTACAGCTCACCGGCTCTTCTGTCCATGGGATTCTCCAGGCAAGAATCTTGGAATGTGTTTCCATTTCCTTCTCCACATAAGTTTTTAAAAGACCTTATCAATTCTAAGACTGATACTAGGGTATAGTCTTTCAGGAGGATTTAATTGAAAGAAAGGTATGTTCAATATAAGATCCTTCACTTTTGGTGAGATTTGAACTCCAGTACTTATCTATCCAGCCACAATAGAACTTCTAAGAGCAATATTACCAGTTCTTTTTTACACTGTGTTAGAAATAATAGCCAGTACATTTAGCTAAGTGTTTAGTAAGGTAACAGAATATAAAAAAATAACAGATATATTGAACTATACACACACATACACGAATTCAGTTTAAAAATTTAACATTTATTAACTGAAAAATGAACATAAATTAAGGTCTATAGTTTGGTTAACAGCAATGAGCCAATGTCAGTTTCCTAGTTTTAATATTATAATTATGGTTATATAAGATTTCACCATTTATTGATGCTGGATGAGGGTACACAGGATGCTTTGTACTATTAATATTTTTACAACCACCTGTGAGTTTCAAGGTAAATAATAATTTCAAAATAAAGCAAAACACACTTGAATGTCACAAAAACTGACTTGAACAATTTGGAAGGGTATATCTCCTATTATTGAATAGGAAGACCTAACACCACCAATATATCAATTCTCCTTAAGTTAATGTGTAATTTTAGTGTGATAATGAAAAGACCAATAGAATTATTGAAGTGTAAAACCTGATTTTAAAGGTTTTTTTTTGGAAAAATAATAAGAGTGGTTTGGGACTCTAAAACAAAGAGGGACGAATAACAGAGGCTTATCCACATAAGCTAAAATGCACCATAAAGCCTCAACAGTGAAGCAGTATAGTGTTGATTTATGAATAGAATGACATTAAGTTTAGAAATAAATCTCAACCCATGTAGGAATTTAATACAACAAAAGTAAAATTCTAATTAAGTGCATCAAGGAAGTAGATGAGAGCAGGGGTATAAATAAGCATGTCTCTCCGGTGTGTGCTCTTTTTATAGTTTTCCAAAGCATATAATCAGAATACAAATTCAACAAAATTTGTTTTTAAAAAAGTACAATAATAGAGTCAAATACCTAAATTGTGAAGTCACTATCAAGTGACGATTCATGTCGTGGAAGTGATGCAGGATGAAATACTTTTCAGCAGGCCAGTGGTCTTTCAGAAGGTCACTAGAAAAGCTGAGCTAAATATATGAAAGGCACAAGGTGGCAGAGGACTAGAGGGATTAAAATTCCAGAGAGAGCAGGGCTTCTAGAGATGTAATAGGGATCTAAACCCGACCCTTAAAGTCTTTTAAGGATCAGATCTAAACCTGACCCTTAAAGAACTGTTCTTGCCAGTTCTTGACGAGAGGTAGTATTTCCCTGTTGGCTCAGCAGTAAAGCATCTGCCTGCCAATGCGGGAGACGCAGGTTGGATCTCTAGGTCAGGAAGATCCCCTGGAGAAGGAAATGGCAACCCACTCTAGTATTCCTACCTGGAGAATCCTGTGGAAAGAGGAGCCTGGTGTGTTACAGCTCAGGGGGTTGCAAACGTATTGGACATAACTTGGCGACAAAACAATAACAAAGAAAGACAACATTCCTTTTCCTCTGGACAAATTTGACCTGTCTGAAGCTGTGAGGCTTAAGTATAGACAGAGAAGTGTGATTTTTCAGTTCTCTCTCCATCAAGGTGCTCATGAAGAAAAATTAGTTCTTCATGTCGTTCCCTTCCATTCCTCATTATTTTAACATGTCTAGGTTTTCTTCTCACCTGAGATAGGTACCATGGATTTAAGCTAAAAGGTGGATGAGCACTTTCAGGGAAAATGGTGAACTGAAAGAGCAATAGAAATGACCGGGTCCCTGCTTCTCTGATGGACTTTGGAAGGTTGTAAGGCTGGGGAAAAAAAAAAAAGTAGTTTCACTTATAAGTGTTTAATTATAACATTAAAATATACTGCAAAGAAAATGTAGAAGAATGCCAAGAGAAAATTATGGGACAATCTTAATTAGTCTAAGGATTCAGAGAGGGTATCCTTAAAGAAATCACATTTTAACTAAGTCCTACAAGGTGGGGGATGAGAATTTCACACAGTGGGAACAATATATGCAAAGACTCTGAGCTGAGTGCAAGAAACAGCTTTGTAAGAGTGTTGTGGGTAGAATGTAAGCAAAGAGGATGACAAAGGCAGAAGTTATGAGGTGGCGTGCAATGAGACTGATGAGCCATTGAAGGATCTTAGTGGGGCAATGAAATAATCAAAATTTTACCTTAAAAAATCACTATGGCTGTATGTAGAGAGTGGGCTGAAAGCATTAAAAATGATTTAGGGGAGATAAGTAAGCAAACTTTCATTTTCTTTGGCAAAAATAAAAAAATACATGCTTGGAATAGTTTAGTGGAATTAGAGATTAAGAAAGTCAGAGATGGGGAAAAGGTTATTTTCAAAAATCACAGTATTTTATTATTGATTTGATGAAAATGAGAAAGGATACTCTTTTTTAAGCATGCCTCTTTCTAAATTTTGGGCTTGAAAGCTGCATGGATGATGATTCTACTTCTTGTGATAGGGGGCATGAGAGGGATGCAATTTTGTGCAAGATAGGAACTGAAGTCTAGAACTTTAGAAAGATATGGGCTGAAAATATAAATTTAGAACTTATCAGAGATATTGGAAACTGCCTGTTCCATTTTGGAAGAGTACTAATACATGTTTTGTTTATTCCATGAAATGCTTAAACCATCTTATCATAGCCTTACCCCTTAGACAAAATACCAAAAAAAATTCACTTTGCTTCCTTTATATGTCTTTAAAGAATCTACTCATAATAACAGTTGAATTATTTTTTATTTAAAAACATCATTATCCTTTAAGAATTGGTAAATTTGTTTTCATTTTCCTAGTAGTAAACTTTTGAGAGAAGAGTATGTAATTTTATCAGGTTGATACAGGTGGAGTTATCTCACTTTTTACAAAAGAGTCATAAAATACTGTCCAAATGCTGAATTTTAATACACTGAGTCATTTCTAGGTGACAATATTGGGCATATTGATTTATTATTCAAGTTCCAGAACAAGGAAATAAAGGATAAGCATAGGATTTGTTTAAATATCTATTTAAATGTAGCTTTGATTTTTTTACTTTTGAAAATATTCAAAGGTTAATTACTTTTATTTTAGTGTATTTTCCAAACTACTAATATATGACATTATGCATTATGATTTCTTTTTAAAACAAATACTTGGTTTGACCCGTACAAAGTACAGAGATCTTCATTCTTTATGTCTATTTTTATAAAGTTATTTTTTCATTTATTTCAACTTTTGAATAGTGAGGGTAAAATTTAGATTTCCAACAGAAAAGAGATGGCACTCTCCAATTAGAACAAGTAAGGTTGAATAAAGTGGCTCTTTAAAATGTGGGCAGGGTATAAGGCACCCCAAAGTATACAGCTTCAGGTCTCTTACCACCCCATACCCAAGGGGAGCAAGGGTAGGAAGAGGAGAGGCCTGGAGAGGGGACTGCTTTGCCTAGAGACCTAGTCAATGTGGGAAACTCTTCAGGGAGGAAACCTGGGGCTGAAGACCTTGACGTCACTTTCCTTTCTCACTCTGGAGCACAGCGTTGGCAGAACCCAATCGGTAGCCAGAGGTGAGAGAGCCCCCTGATGAAGTCCATTCAAGTCAGCTTCCCAAGGCAGAGAGCAAGGGAGAGAAAGGTAGAGGACAAATCTCATGGGGACAAAAGGAAGACGTCTGAGACAACTGCCCCAGAGAATGAAAACTGAGAAGTAGGAAAGGTAGTGCTGCAGTTATTTCCAGCCAAGACTGGAGCAGAGACTTGGGGCCATAAATGCTTCCTCCTGGAGAAGTGCAAGAAGTTTTAAAGTTGGTTGGCAAAGGGCAAAATATGGGGAAATGGGGAGAGCTGTAATTAATTCAACCAGACTGAATTCTGTCAACTGGCTAAACATTCTTAGTCTAATGGATGGACAGGGAGAAAAAAAAAATTACCCCTGAACCTAGCAAGCATTCTCTACAGCTAATAATAATGCTGTTTTGATGATATCATTGCTATTTGCTTGCAGGATTGTGTCCGACAAACAGCGTCCTCTGGCCATGGGTATGACCTTTGTGATTTTGAGAATATGTGGTATGGATTTTTGGCAATCTATTATTAAATTGAATTGAATTGTTTCTCTTTTGATGTATACGTGTCAACATGTATATATAGAATTTCAAACAAATAATAAGGATAAACTGACACAAAACAAGTGAATAGGGGAGATGCTTTACAGAATTTAGGAGACAGTATAAAAAGATAATACTTAATGTAAATCCATCTTGTCATATAAAATGTGTATTAATTTTTTATTCAACTAGAAGAAAATCTTTTTGATCAGAAATATATTCTTCAAGCTTATACAAATGGTTTGGTAAGCTGAAACAAAGCACATATAAGCACAGAAACTATATTTTACATTCTTGCATGTTTGAGAAGTCATTAACCTAGATTAGTGCTTTAAATTTTTTTCATCACCAAAGATAATGTATCTGATGTTTTAAAAGATTTACATACAAAGAACAAACTGATTTTTCTGCTGGTGATCCACTCTGTACTTCAGGCTTTTTTAAAGTGCAAAAACTAGCTTTCAAGTCCACATTAAGACTGTGTTAGGAGCTCTGATTCAAGAAGTTGATTTAAAATATTGGTGAGGTAAAGAAACAAGATCAGACTGGGTTGAAGACAAAGACAGACAGTAATTAGGATCAAGAATATAGAAAAATTTAAGTGTGGCTCTAATGGGGAATCTGAGAAACTCTTAGATCAGTATTCAGGGTTCAAAATAGCTATTTTGGTTGAGAAAAATTAGATCGTATTTTAATGGTGGACAGTGATCCAGTGTATAAAGATAGATTCTGAATGGTAGAAGAAGCATAACAAAGAGCAAGCGGACGGTTTCCTGCCTCAGAAAGGAAGCCAGTGAGGCTGCTGCATTTTCGAATGAGAGAGGGTAGGATAAGGTGGTGGTCTTTTAGATATGACTGTCTCTAGCTATCAGAAAATTTAAGCAGATGATAGATGTTACCTGATTTACATTTAAAAGATAACTTTGCTGCTGGAGATAAGTATTTATAAAAGATAAACGTGTTTGCTAAAGTCTTGGTCTGGCTTATATTAAATTGGATTCTGGGGGTTGTAATGAAAAAGAGAAATCAAGATATACTTGGAGTTAGTCTTACAAAGATTTATCATGGATTGGAAAAAACATGGTGGGAAATAGAAAAACAAAATTGAGTTAATAGGCCTCATTTCAGTTTGAGCAATTGTAGACAGAGTACCAGCACTCCCTGGGACTGGGAAATCTGGTGATGGGTAGCTTTCTTGATAGGCATCAAAGTCATGACTCACGAGAACTCACAATTTCTTGAGCAAGAAGGTTAGTCATTAGATATGTTAGTTCTGAGAACCCAGCTATGTTAGTGCTGAGAACCTAGCTCTAATGTCTTTGGAGTGGTATTTATTTATTTACTTACTTATTCATTTTTTAAAAGATTTCATTCACTTTTATCTGAAAGTGATACTGTTGCTGGTAAGATGTTTTCTCTGTGAGTATACAGAGATTTCCCTCAGGCAGCACACAAGTATGCCTCTAGATTTGGGGTCTTCTGAAGCTAGGGCTGCTACAAATATACCGAAGCATTTACTTTTTCAGTTATTTCTCTTAATATCTCGACACAAAACAGATAACACACTGCATTTCAAAACTAATTTTTCAGGCTTTGAAAATTTCAGAATTTTAAATCTTTTGGGAGATACATTGGATTCACAAAATCAGTATTTAGAATCTCCATTTTAAATACTTCCTCCTAAACTTTTAATTTAGAAATTAACAAAAATGTTGAGATGTCAACTAGCTCAGGGGTCCTCAACTCTTAGGGCATGGACCAGTACTGTTTGGTGGCCTGTTAGGAACCGGGCCACACAGCAGGAGATGAGCGGCAGGTGAGCAAGCGAAGTTTCTTCCGTATTTGCAGTCATACCCCATTGTTCGCATGACCACCTGAGCTCTGCCTCCTGTGAGATCAGTGGTGGCGTAGGAAATGTCCTGTGCTTGAGTCCTATCCCACCCCCTGCCGCCATCTGTGGGAGGACTGTCTTCCCCGAAACTGGTTCCTGATGCCAAAAAGGTTGAGGACCACTGAACTAAATAAGAGCATGTATACCATTCTACGAAGATGAGAATTTGCTAGGTTTTTTTTTTTAATATCTACAAGAATAAGGATTTTCAAAAACACACAATTGTGTTTCCAGTTTTTAACAATCCTATTAAAAAATAAATTCTTAGATAATTTAAAATGGTATGTTTAGAGTGATGATGACTAAGTATGTAAGTTTAAGTTTGGGGTAAAAATCATTCTGATTCCAGCCTACAGTGTTTTCATGGAGAATTTATCATCATTGCATTTTTGATAGGGACTATACCTGGACCAGTAATTTTTAAAATAATAAGAGAAACTTCTTGCATCTTTCGGGATACTGAGCGCTGTGGAAGCACTGGAAATTGTTGGATCTATTACAAGGCAAAAATGGCCTACCTATTGGTAGCAGTATGTAAGTGATATCTACTGAAGAATGTCAAGAAGTAAAATTGTTTTTTTTTTTAAACTTATGGCTGTTTGGAGTAAGGCATAGTCATAATAAACTAAGAACAAGTGGGTACTTTAATTTTTAAAGAAACCTTATGTTATTATATACAAAATATTTTGGAAACTAAATTACTGTGGAATTTATGTAAGTATTTGAAATGCTGCATCACATATAAAGTTGTTTTCTGTTAATCTAATGCAATTAAACATCCAGTCCCTCCGTGGGACAATGCAGATGTGGAACACTGCCATTGTCACAGAAAGTGTTAGGCACACCACTATTCTAGGGCAAAACTTATTCGAGAGGGATCCAGGAACCCTGGGAGCCCACATTAAACTTTGTGTAGTTTTGAAATCCTAAAATTCTGTTTGTGCAGCCATGAATCTGCTATAGAGGAAGACTGTCACATTCATCAGATCCTCAAAACTTTCATCACTCGGAAAAGTTAGGAAATATGTATTTTATCAGTCTGTCGGTTCTCTTTGGTAGCAAGGAAATTCATCAAGAAACTTTGTCAAGTTTGAGTTTTTTGGTAAAATTTTTATAGAAAATATAAAGAAAGAGCACATATTATAAATGTATAGCTGGACACATTTTTATTTTTTTTTATTTTTTNTTTGTTTTTTCTTTATTGGACACATTTTTATAAAATGAGCATATGTATCATTAGCACTCAAATTAAGAAACAGTATATTAGAATTAATACATGAATTTAGTAAAGTTGCTTAGTATATAATCAATACACAGAAATCATGTGCACAACCAAATACGGAAATAATCTAAAAAATACAGTAACATTAAAAAATCAAGTACCAAGAAAAATTTTGTTGCAAGTTGTATAAAACCTCTACACGGACAAATATAAAATTTATTTGAGGGAAATCATAACCTAAATAAATGAAACAAATGTATCACGCTTACAGATAGGAAGATTTAAAAGTGCCACCTCTCCTAAATTAATTTATAGCCTTGGTGTGGTCACAGAATCCCAGAAGGAAACTTTTTAATTGACAAGGGAATTGAAATTCGTATGGGAAACTGAAGTGCTAAGATCTATCCAAAGAATCTTAAAGAAGAAACAAAACTGAAAGGTATATGCCACCAGATATCAAAACCTACTTTCAACTTGTAATAATCAATACAAAAGGGTGTTAGTGCGAGTGTCAGCACATTAACCAATAGAACAGAGTAGAGAACCCAGAAATAAACCCACACTCATCTGATAATGACAAAGGAGATACTAGGGGCGTAAAAAGGTGGTCTTTTAAGTAAAGGGTAATAGACTACTTTATATCTCCATATCTGAAAAAAAGGTATCTTGATCCCTACCTTACGTTTTACACAAAAATCATTTCTAGATGCACTGGAGATCTAAGTGTGAGAGATTAACAGTGGAAGATATTCACAACCTTGAAGTAGGAAAAGACTGCATAAAGAAGGATACAAAAAGCACAAGCTATAAAATTAATTAAAATTAATAAAATTTGATCACCCAAAGAAACAACTGAGAGACAGAAAAGACAACCACAATGTTAGAAGACAGTGGAAAAAGTAAAAAGTTGAAAAAAACTAATGTCCAAGACATTTTTAAAAAACACTCCCACAGAACAACAATAAATAAAGGATACATAACTTAATAGAAAAGGGAACAAAACAGTGGAAAGAACTCTTTAGAAAAGTGGGTAATCAAAGAGTCGTAAAACTCTTTCACAACGGATTTGCTGCCAGGACACAAGTGTCTTGAAAACCACCATTAAACCTAACCAAAAATGGAAAAGGAAAAGACCCCCATCAACACTGTTGTGTCTTCGTTGGACACATAGATTCAGGGAGGGCTACCACGATGGCCATCTGGTCTACAAATGCGGCGGGATCAACGAGAACAGTGGAAACGTTCAAGAAGGAGGCTGCCGAGGTGGAAGGGCTCCTTCAAGTACGCCTGGGTCTTGGACAAACTGAAAGCTGACCGTGCATGGTATCACCATTGCTCTCTCTCCCTGTGAAAATCTGAGGCCAGCAAGGGCTGTGTTACCATCATTGATGCCCCTGGACACAGAGACTTCATCAAAAACGTGGTTACAGGCAACTCCCAGGCTGACTGTGCTGTTCTGACTGTTGCTGCTGGCGCTGGTGAATTTGAAGCTGGCATCTCCTAGAGTGGGCAGACCCATGAGCATGCCCTTCTGGCTTGCACTCTGGGTGTGAAACAAAATTGTTGGAGTTAAAATGGATTCCACGGAGCCACCCTACAGCCAGAAGAGATACGAGGAAATTGTTAAGGAAGTCAGCGCCTACATTAAGAAAATTGGCTACAACCCCAACACAATAGCTTTTGTGCCAGTTTCTGGCTGGAATGGTGACAAGATGCTGGAGCCAAGTGCTAACAGGCAATCACGGTTCAAGGGATGGAAAGTCACCTGTAAGGATGGCACCCGTCCAGGGTGCCCAAGGACCACCCTGCTTGAAGCTCTGGAGTGCATCCTGCCACCAACTCACCCAACTGACAGACCCTAGCGTTTGCCCCTCCAGGATGTCTATAAAGCTGGTGGTATTGGTACTGCCCCTGTGGGTCATATGGAGACTGATGTTCTCAAACCTGGCATGGTGGTCACCTTTGCTCCAGTCAATGTAACAACTGAAGTGAAGTCCTCAGAAATGCACCATGAAGCACCGAGTGAAGCCCTTCCTGGGGACAGTGTGGGCTTCCATGTCAGGAACGTGTCTGTCAAAGATGTTCGTCACGGCAACAGGGCTGGTGACAGCAAAAATGACCCATCAGTGGAAGCCGCTGGCTTCACAGCTCAGCTGATTGTTCTGAACCATCCAGTGCAGGACATGCACCTGTGCTGGACTGTCGCACAGCTCACAGTGCTTGCAAATGTGCACGGGGAAGGTTGATCGTTGTTCTGGAAAAAGCTGGAAGATGGCCCTAAATCCTTGAAATCCGGCGATGCTGCCGTCGTTGATATGGTTCCTGGCAAGCCCATGTGTGTCGAGAGCTTCTCTGACTTCCTCCCCTGGGCCGTTATGCTGCGCGTGACATGAGACAGACGGTCGCTATGTCATCAAAGCAGTGGGCAAGAAGGCAGCTGGAGCTGGCGAGGTCACCAAGTCTGCCCAGAACGCTCAGAAGGCTGGATGAATGTTATCCCCAATACCTGCCACCCCAAGTCTTAATCAGTGGTGGAAGAACGGTCTCAGAACTGTTTGTCTCAATGGGCCATTTAAGTTTAATAGCAAAAGACTGGTTAATGATAACAATGCATCGTAAAACCTTCAGAAGGAAAGGAGAACGTTTTGTGGACCATATGTTTTGTGTGTGGCAGTTTAAGTTATTAGTTCTTAAAATCAGTACTTTTTAAAGAAAACAACTTGACCAAAAATCTGTCATGGATATTGAGACCCATTAATAAAAAGCTTAATCAGAAACCAGTGTCTTCTTTGGGTCAACACTGTAACTCCCTGTAGTACTACTTTGGTAAGAGTTGCTCATAACCTGTTTCTGGTAAAACAATTTTTCTATTCATGGGTTTGTATTTCTAGGGTGGTGCTTCAGATTTGTTAAGCTTGTGTTGAGAACTCATCTGTTTTAAGAACATCTTAAAGAGCATTGGTGCAACACTTTCTAGGTTAGGACAGATGAGTAAAGAGTAACTATGTTTTATATGTAAGCTAGTTTGTAAGGTCAGATTCTATAGTCTAAAAGCTCCTGTTGCATATAAAATTTTGTTACATAAATAATGAGTAAATCTATGTCATTTAGATTCCCAGTTATCAGGCTGTGCATTCACATTTATAATATTAAGTAGTTAATCTAAAATGTGAGGTTTAAACAGATGCTGGAAGCTAAATATATATATATATTATAGTTATAAAACCATGGAATGGATAAATTGTGATAACATCAACAATGGAATATTATGAAACAGAAATTTAAAAGCACACAACTTCATAAAATATGAATCACATAAACATAATGTTGCAGGAAAGAAACTAGACACAAATGAATATGCATTGTATGACTCCACTTACAGAATTTTAACCTGCTATAAATATTCTTCAAAAGCAAATGAAATTAAACTTTTGTCACCAGTGACTTTGAGGAAATATGAGAAGGGTTTCTGGTGTGTTGGCAATGCTTAATTTTCTTCATCCAGATGCTGGTCACACCATTTAGTTTGTGAAAAATGTATCAAGGGGTACTCTTTTTTAAAAAATAAGATTCAGTTAGCCTACAATTAACATAGGTGTTCATATGGCGAGGTCTTGGATGTTCCATGTGATGGCTTTTGATGACTGGGTGCACCTGTGCAAGCTGCATCCAAAAAAACTATAGAAATTTATCCTATGCCCTTTTTGAGTCAATTTTCCTTCTGCACAGATAAATCCTTTTCATATTTTTACTACAATATGTTGCTTTAGCCTGTTCTAGAAATTATGCAGATGGAATAGAATATATGTTGGGGGCAGGGCAGATTTCACCTGTCTTGCTTAATATTACACTTTGGGGAGATTCATCCATGTTACTCTATGCAGTAGTTTGTGCTTTTTAAAAATTTCTGAATACCATTTCATTTTTGAATATGCTATAGTTTATTCATGCTCTTATTAATGGATATTTAAGCTGTTTGCCATGTTCAGCTGTTATAAATAAATGTTTGAAATGTATCATTACAAATGATATAGACTCACTAATGTTTCTTATTTTATCTTTGAAACCTCTATAATTGATATTGTTGCTGTAAAATATTTTTACTTTAACAGGGTTATTTGCATCCAAATTT
>SJYQ01012016.1:30378-46136 GCA_006410935.1 Redunca redunca
TAATAATATAGTCTGTGTTTTGCACTTTTAAAATATATCACACATATTTAATACTTTCAATAGAAAGGTCATTTGAAAGAAAAAGATGAAGTGGAAGTAGAAATACACATAAGTTAATTGTGACTGCAGTGATGTCTTATATATTCGCTATTGGTCTTTGGTTATGTAGGATTGGGCTTCCCTGGTGGCTCAAATGGTAAGGAATCTGCTTGCAACGAGGGAGTTGTTGTTCAGGCTCTAAGTCATGTCTGACTCTGTGACCCCGTGGACTGCAGCACGCCAGGCTTCCATCGTCCTCTGTCATCCCCTTCTCCTCTTGCCCTCAATCTTTCCCAGAAATGAGACCCCAGGTCAATCCCTGGGTTGGGAACATCCCCTTGAGAAGGAAATGGCAACCCCCTCTGGTAATGTTGCCTAGAGAATTCCATGGACAGAGGAGCCTGGAGGGCTACACTCCATGGGGTTGCAAAGAGTCAGACACAACTGAGCAACTAACACTTTCACTTTTTTATGTAGAATTATTTAGGTTTCATATAGTTTATTCTTGCTACTTTTCATCTGTGCTGTGCATATTTATAAATAATTTTCAAAATAAGACTAGATGTGCCAATCCAGTTTGTATAATAAATATTTACATGAAAATCATATTTGCTCTCCAAAAGGAGACATGTCAAACTATTTAAAAATTAACATTTTCCTTTATTTGGTAATGGAAAGGTTTTCTCAGAAAATTTATCCAAACAGTCAATTGGCCAGTTTACAATACATATTTTCACGCTTCTTTACTATTAGTAGACATGAAATTCAATATGGTGATATACTTCTCTGTTTTATTTAATATCTTGACTTGAATTTTATTGGTAAAGACTACTGATACTCAGTTGATATCCATTTTTGTATTTTTTAATTTTATGATTAATCATAATCATTTCACTTAAATAAATGTTCAAATCTGAATGCAGAAAATGTGCCAACCATTTGTGGAGTTTTTCTTAAGCTTAAATGTGCTTCAATAGAAAAATGCTGATATAATTATTTCATACATGATTTAATACCTATCCAAATTATATAGCAAAATTTTCCAACTATTAAAAAATAAAGTTGTTATGAAACAAAAACTTCTCTACAATGTTTCTTTGTTCTCTTGGGAGAATGAACAACTGACAAAATTTCTCCTTTGTTATTCACATTAGTCAGTGACCCTCCGTGTAAGGGCAGACGTGGCCCCCCTATTCATGGTCTTGGCTGGCAGAAGGAAATGTGAGGCAGGGAGTGTTCACATCTTCCTATACGTTTCTCTACCTAGCTTTAACATGCATTTATGAAAATCTATAAACTTGCCTTTATGTGAAACTTGACTGTTGTCTGTTTGAACCAGCAGGACAGTAGAATATCTGAGGATCAGAATGTGAAAACAGAAGTTTTTCCTTTAAAGATTCTACAAGATCGGTTGCTGTGCTACATTCAGAAAAGGAAAATCACATGTGATGTTTACAAAAGTAGTAGAAATGTAATCTGTGGTGATTTGTATTTTCATAATAAAGTGCATTCTTATAAAGTGTTTCTCTTATGTTTTTAATGTATGTAGGATTTTAAACGCCAATGTACAGTATAGGTTTTCCTAGAATTACAGGTTAATAATTGCAGGGTATTTATATTCTTTCTTAGTATTCTGTTGTCTAAAAATATTATTTGAAAATTTATGCAATGAGGAGATAAGATAAAACAATGATATCCTGATCCATTTTGAAGGAACTTGTAGTATGTTTCTGTGTTTATGTGTAAATATCTATATATGTATTTTTTGCATAAGTACAGTAAAAGTATAGTAAAGATTATAACAATTTGGAGAGTAGTGTTAAGACTTCAATTTGCATATAATATTCTGCTACAATAGACCATGTGTTTCTATGCCACAAACTAGTTCACAGAGGATTGATAGAGAAAATATAACCCCAAAGTCACTGGTTAACACCAGTTTAGCAGCTTTTGAAACAATCAGTGGAAGCTTCTCAATGTTAATGAGAAAACCTTAGTCTTAAGAAAAAAGGCCAGCTAAAAATCCTATTGAAATACCTTTCTTTGTAATCAGTTTTGAGTATTTCAATGCCATCAAGGATCAGTACGCTTTCTAGTGTTACTGTATCCAGTGAAGCTGCAACTGCAGATGAAGAAGCTGCAAAGACACTTTTAAATACCAGATTTTAAATTTAAATTTTTGATGAAACTGGTTTCTATTGACAGTTGGTGCCTCAAGGAACTGCTTCTCAAAGGAGGGAGGTGAGCCCCAGCCTTAAAACTTAAAGAAGTGATTGACTGTGATGCTGGGTGAAAACGCTACAGAGATTTAGCCAAGCTAAAATTCATTAAGATTGTGATTATTTTTGTCAGGACTGTGGTTACAAAGTTGCATAGGTTTTTGAATGGTTCACTTCTACAGTATTTTCTCCATCAGCCTAATTATTTTGGGTGCTTGATTTTGCCTGAAGGGATATTTTTAAGCAAAGCCTACTTAATATTGGGCTTCCGTAGTGACTCAGTGGTAAAGGAGCCACCTGCCAATCCAGGAGATGCAAGAGACAAGTTTCTATACCTGCAGAAGGGAAGGGCAACCCACTCCAGCATTTGTGCCCTGGAAATCCCATGGACAGAGGAGTCTGGCAGGCTACAGTCCATGGGATCAAAAGAGTTGGACACAACTTAGTGACTAAACAACAATACCTGGTATTTCAGCAGAGTGCTTATGTTTTAGAATTGATAAGAGTTTATTTGTGCTCTTGAAGTTGCATTTTCACCAAAGTCTTAATACCTATGACTATCCTGCCTCTTCAATCTTTTTCTTCTCTGGATTCTTATGTAAACTAGATCGATGCTTTCTTGATTTAACATTTAGCATTTAACGTTACATATATAGTTTAGAAAAGTATCAAGTTTTGGTTTATTAACAGAACATTTTCCTTTTAAGCACTAAGAGTTTATTCCCCTTTTCCCCCAGCTTTAAGATAGAATTGACACACAGTACTGTATAAGGTCGGGCTCCAGGTGGCGCAGTGGTAAAGAAATTGCCTGCCAAGGCAGGAAACACAAGGGATGGCCTGCAGTGGGAAATGGTAACCCATTCCAGTATTCTTGCCTGGAGAATTGCATGACCAGAGGAGCCTGGCAGGCAATAGTCCAGGGGATCACAAAGAGTCAGACACAGCACGCACTGTGCAAGGTTAAGGTGTAGAGCGTGATGCCTTGAGTCACACATATGGTGTAGTGATTACCACAGTAAGTTTACCGCAGTCACATTCCTCATCTAATACAGATAAGAAAGAGGAAGGAAGGAAGTAAAACAAAGAAAGAGCCAACGTTTCTTCCTCATGCTGAGAACTCTTAGGATCTTCCCTCTTAACTCTCAGTGACACAGTGTTAACGATAGTCATCGTGTGGTGTACATCCCCGGTACTTTTATATTTAATGACTGGAGGTTTGTGTCTTTGACCATCTTAATTGCCCCTGATCAAATCAGATCCTTTTTCTATGACTTTAGATTTTGTTTGGTTTGTTTCAAATCCCATATAAGTGCTGACATAAAATAGTTGTCTTTCTCTTTGTGACTTATTTCACTAAGCATAATATTCTCTGGGTCTATTCATGTTTTTGCAAATGACAGAATTTTTTTTTAGGTCTGAGTGATCCCTCATGGTATACATGTATATATAGATACATACACATATTCTTTATCCATTTATCTGTTGATACAAACCTAGTTTGCCTCTATTTCTTAAAAAAATAGTATAGTTATTTTATTTTTTATTATGGCATTCAGGACCTTGTTCCCTGGCCAAGGGTTGAGCCTGGGGCCCCTTCATTGGAAGCTCAGAGTCTTAACATTGGGCCACCGGGGAAGCCCCTGCTTCCATATCTGGGTTGTTGTAAATAGTACTGCTATGAACACTGGGTGAAGGTATCTTTTTGAATTAGTGATTTGTTGTTTTGTTTTTTTCCTTTGGATATATATCAAGAAGTAGAATTATTGAATTACATGGTAGTTCTGTTTTAGTTTTCCTGAGAAACCAACATACTGTCTTCCCAGGGTCTGCTCCCATTTGCATTCTAACAGTGTGTTTAAGAGTTCCTATTTATCCACACCCTCACCAGCATTTGTTCTTTGTAGACTTTTTGATGATAGCCATTCTGACACGTGCAAGGTGATATCTCACTGTGGTTTTGGTTTTCATCTCTCTGGTGATTAGTGATACTGAGCGTCTTTTCATGTGCCGTTTGGCCATCCATGTCTTCTTTGGAAAAGATGTGTATTCGGGTCTTCTGCCCATTTTTTAATTGGGTTGTTTGGTTTTTTGGTATTGAGTTGTATGAAATGATGATACATTTTGGATATCAACCCCTTATTGGCCATATCATTTGGAAGTATTTATCTCACTTGGTAGGCTGTCAATGGTTTTCTTTGCTGTGAAAAACCTTTCATATTTAATTAGGTAAGAATAGCTTATTTTTGCTTCTCTTTCTTTGGCCTCAGGAGACAGACTCAAAAGAATATTGCTATGATTTATGTCAAAGAGTGTTCTGCATGTTTTCTTCTAGGAGTTTTTTTTTTTTTTAGGCTTACATTTAGGTCTTTAACTCATTTGAATTTACTTTTGTCTATGGTGTGGGAAAATGTTCGAATATTATTGTTTTATGTGTTGATGGCAAGTTTTCCCAGCACCATTTACAAAGAGACTATCTTTTATCCATTGTATATGACATGCCTCCTTTGTCATAGACTAGTTGTAAGTGTTTGGGCTTACTTCTGGGCTCTGTATTCTGTTCCATTGTACTTTCTGTTTTGTGTCAGTCCCATACGATTTTGATTACTGTATCTTTGTGATATAGCCTGAAGTCAGGGAACATGATACCTCCAGTTTTGTTATTTTTTTTCAAGATTATTTTGGCTATTCTGGATAATTTTGTGGTTCCATATAAATTTTAGGATTGTGTGTTCTAGTTCTGTGGAAATTACGATGGGCGTTCTGATAGGGATTACATTAAATTTATAGATTGCTTTAGGTAGTATGGGCATCTTCACAATATTAAATCTCCTTAAAGGGAACCCTCTTGCACTGTTGGTGGGAATGTAAACTGATACAACCACTATAGAACTACCATATGACCCAGGAATCCCACTACTGGGCATATATCCTGAGAAAATCATAATTGAAAACTGAGTCATTTTGTATGCATCAAAATTAAAAATTTAAAAAACATAACAAGATCCCTTGTTGAGGATTTGGGCAAACAGAGTTTCTCTGGTGGAAGTGTAAAACTGTAGAAGCATTGTGAACAGTTATCTGCTTCATGTTCTAAGTTAAAAGTATATACCATGTAACCCAAAAATTCCATTCCTAGGAGTATAAATCTTAGAAAACCCTTACATATGTTCAGAAAGAGACATAGGAAATGTCCATAGAAGTAATGGTTTGTATGAGGAAATAAGGGAACAATAAAAAGTGTAATCAGTAAGATAACATAAATGCATTATGTGATATTTTTATAATGGGAACCAATCGCTATTAAACAGTGAAACTGAGGTGGAGCTGTCAAAATGAATGTCTTAAAAATAAAATTATGAACAAAAATGCCAAATTTCAACTTATGTATATAAACGTGTATAACATACAATATTTTATTATTTATGGTTGTATATGGACCACAACAAACTGTGAAAAATTCTTAGAGATGGGAATACCAGACCCCCTTACCTGTCTCCTGAGAATACTGTACGCAAGACAAAGTGCAACAGTTAGAACTGGATATGGAACAACGGACTGGTCCAAAATTAGGAAAGGGGTATGTCAAGGCTGTATATTGTCACCCTGCTTATTTAACTTATATGCAGAGTACATCATGAGAAACGCTGGGCTGGACAACTCACAAGCTGAAATCAAGATTTTTGGGAAATATATCAACAACCTCAGATATGCAGATGACACCACCCTTATGGCAGAAAAGTGAAGAAGAACTAAAATGCCTCTTGATGAAAGTGAAACGAGCGTGAAAAAGCTGGCTTAAAAACCGACATTCAGAAAACTAAAATCATGGCATCCGGTTCTATCACTTCATGGCAAATAAATGGGCAAACAGTGACAGATTTTATTTTCTTGGGCTCCAAAATCACTGTGGGCAGTGACTGTGGTCATGAAATGAAGAAAAACTTGCTTCTTGGCAGACAAACTAAGACAAACCTAGACATTGTATTAGAAAGCAGAGACATCACTTTGCCAACAAAGGTCCGTCTAGTCAAAGCTATGGTTTTTCCAGTGATCATGTATGGTTGTGAGAGTTGGACTATAAAGAAAGCTGGATGGAACTGGAGCCGATTATACAGAGTGAAGTAAGCCAGAAAGAAAAACACCAATATAGTATACTAACGCATATATATGGAATTTAGAAAGATGGGGATGATGACCCTGTATGCGAGACAACAAAAGAGACTCAGATCTATAGAGTGAACTTTTGGACTCTGGGGGAGAGAGAGAGGGAGAGGGTGGGATGAGATGGGAGAATGGCATTGAAATGTATACTATCAAGTAAGAAACGAATCGCCAGTCGATATCCGATGCAGGATGCAGGATGCTTGGGACTGGTGCAAGGAGAGGACCCAGAGAGATGGTATGGGGTGGGAGGTGGGAAGGGATTCATGTTTGGGAACGCATGTACACTCGTGGTGGATTAATGTCAATGTTTGGCAAAACCAATACAGTAATGTAAAGTAAACTAAAGTTAAAATAAAAATTTCAAAAAAATAAAAAAAAAAAAAGAAAGCTGAGCACTGAAGAACTGATGCTTTTGAACTGTGGTGATGGAGAAGACTCTTGGGAGTCCCTTGGACTGCAAGAAGATCCAACCAGCCCATCCTAAAGGAAATCAGTCCTGAATATTTGTTGGAAGGAAGGACTGATGCTGAAGCTGAAATGCCAATACTTTGGCCACCCTATGAGAAAAGCCAAATTCATTGGAAAAGACCCTGAAAAGATTGAAGAAAGGAGGAGAAAGATTGAAGGCAGGAAGAGAAGGGAAAGGCAGAGGATGAGATGGTTGGATGACATCATCACTCAATGGACATGAGTTTGCAAAAACTCTGGGAGACAGTGAAAGAGAGGGAAGCCTGGCTAGCGTGCTGCAGTCCTTGGGGTCGCAAAGAGTCGGACACGACTGAGTGACTGAAGTGAACTGAACTGATTAAATATGGTCATTTTGGATTCCAAAATGCATAATGGTCAGGGGTAGCATGTGAAGAATCAGAAAATTATTAATATAAGGAAGATAGCAACTCCTTTGTACATATGGATGACAACAAACTAAAGTATTTTCAATGCATCTCAGGAACAGCCTGGTATTTCTAAGAGTGAAATGTTTCAGGACTTCTCACTCATTTGTTTTATTCAATGTTTTGATAATTTTCTCTGGGATGGGTAAGTATTTTTCTACTATCTTTTTGAACTTTGCTTTCTTTTGGTAAACACCAGCATTGGCATTTCTGAGTACAAACCTTTGCCCCTTTCTCTTGGAACCACTCTTCCACTAACCCCTAGTAGAAATTTCCAAGCTTCATTTTTACATAGACTCTCACGTAAGCTTTTTTTCTTTTCAATTTTTCTTCCCCCAAACAAACAAGTAATTTATCATATCACCTGTGCTATTTGAATTTACTTACACTGCTTGACTTGTCTGTTCTAGCCCCTACCTCCCAGTGGTGTTTAATCTACTAAGGTCTGGGGTCAATAACCTTGCTCTGCCAAGTTCTAGAGGCTAAAAGTTTTGGGTTTGCTTACAATACATAAGCAAATGAGCACGGCTATGTTCTAATAAAAGTTTATGGACACTGAAATTTGATTTTAATATACTTTGCATGCGCCACAAAATCTGCTTCTTTTGATTTCTTTTAAGCCATTAAAAAAAATGTGAAAACCATTCTTAGGCTGTACAATAACAAGAAACAGGAGGCCCACAGTTAGTTACTCTCTCAAGCAGCTACACTAATTTGTATTCCCACCACCAACAGTGTACAAGGGCTTCCTTTTCTTCACATCCTCATCAACGCCATCTCGTCTTTTTAATAATAGCCATTCTGATAGGTGTGAGGTGGTATTTTATGTTGTTTTGATTTACATGTCCCTGATAATTAGTGACCTTTTGATGTAATTGTTGGCCATTTAAATATCTTCTTGGAAAAATATCTATTAATGTCTTGCCATTTTTTAATTGGATTGTTCGATTTTTTTTGGCCTTTGAGTTGTGTAAGTTCCTTATACATTTTGCATATTAGCATCTTAATGGATGTCAGATTCACACACACTTTCTTTGATTTTGTAGGTTGTCTCTTCGTTTTGTGGATTGCTTCTCTTGCTGTATAGAGACTTTTTAGTTGATGTAGTTGTACTTATTTACCTTTGCTTTTGTTGCTTGTGCTGTTCGTGGCATAGCCATAAAACCATTGCCAAGAGGAGATTTTTCCCTGTGTGTTATTCTAGGAGCTTTATAGCTTAAGGTTTTACATTTATCTTTAATCTATCTTGAGTTAAGTTTTGTGAGTGATGTAAGATAGGGGTTCAGTTTCATTCTCTTTTACATGACTATTTAGTTTTACCAGGATCATTTTTTTCAGGAGGCTATCTTTACTCCACTGAGTGTTCTTGCTGCTGCTGCTGCTAAGTCGTTTCAGTTGTGTCCAACTCTGTGCGACCCCATAGACGGCAGCCCACCAGGCTCCTCTTTCTGTGGGATTCTCCAGGCAAGAACACTGGAGTGGGTTGCCATTTCCTTCTCCAATGCATGAAAGTGAAAAGTGAAAGTGAAGTCATTTAGATCTTCTCAAATATTAGTTTACCACACATGCAGGGTTTATCTTGGGGCTCATGATTCTGTTCCATTGGCCTATATATCTGTTTTTATACCAGTGTCATACTGTTTTGATTGCTATAGCTCTATAATGGGGTTTGAAATTAGGAAGTGTGATATTTCTGGATTATTTTTTCTAAAATACATAGCTTTGGTTTCTCCATTATTGCCTATTAGAGTCCAAGATGAGGCACTACTGCCCTAAATAATTACCTTTCCCATCATCCTATAAATATATAAACATGCCTTTTCTTGCATACATGAAAAGTATATCTCTTTTAATATAAAACATGGAGAACCCGTGTTGGAGCAGTCATCATTGGGAAGAATTTCTGCTCTTTCATTGGAGTGAGTAAAGAGGGAGAAATGTACTTCTGTAATTCTACTTTAGAAATTAAAACATTTCTTCTCAGGAAAAAAAATGTATCCTGTAATTTGGTACAGCAGGAATCCTATTATTTCTGTTATAATTCAGATGGACTAAGTGTAAATATAGTTTAATTATACAGCTTAAGAATTTGGTCACTAATAAAATATTCTTACTTATTCTTCTGAAATACTTTTGAATTTTCATTCCTATTCTTTTATGGCTATCTGTATCAAAAGCAAAAGCAGAACTAAAAAAGCAGAGTTAATATCTGGGGATGGATGCTGCAGTCAGATACCACAATGAACACTGGCATTTATATTAGAACATTTTGCAGTTAGTTTGCATCAATTATTGTGGGCATATACCTGAAACCTTCCTCTAATTCTCAGTATGACTGGTGATTCATATTGTGGAAACATGTCACCTCTTTAGAGTTTGAACTATTATCTATCTTATAAAGCATGAGCTAAAATGTCAGATTTATAATTTACATGTATAATGTACTATGTTGAGGGCTTTTTTTAAATTAGAAGGAGGATAGAACTAGCCTAAATTTTGTTGACATACTTTACCATGTGACATATCTGTTGACAAAAGAAAAAAGCACAATGTAAAAGTTGTGAATTACATTTTATTCAGGGACCTTACTGAGGGAAACAGCCCAGGAAACCAGCCTCTCAGAGTTCTGAGGACCTGCTCCAAAGAGGTAAGGGAGGAGTCAGGACATATATGATTTTTTTTTTTTTTTGCTAGGAAAAAACATGTCAAACATGAAAATATTACTTCTAATCACAAAGAATAGACATCTCAGGTTAATGATTTTAGTCCTTTTCTACACATGAGAAGATACAAAAATCTGGAGTTCATTGAAATGTTTCCTGAGATCTGTGTTTCAACTGTTTAGGGGCCTGCACATGCACAGCATAGAATGCTTCCTGTTTTTCTTCCTCTTGAGATTCCCTCCAGGGTGCTCAGTCCGTGGGCAGCTAGAGGAACTAAAGGCTGATCTTGGTAGAACTGGAGTGGCAGTCAACCGTTTCTCCTTTACTTCTCCTTCACATATTTTACCATGAAGGTAATATAATTCAAAATTTAAATTAGCAATCTCCAGCAGTTAGTGATGTTTTTCTTTACAAATAAAAGTTTCTTAGAAATATGTGTTTCAGAGGCAATTAAGAAAAATACATGGTGACTGTTTTTAGTTTAATAGTATCACCTTAATTCTGGTCCTAGTGGAATTGCCTGGCAGGAGAGTCATGGATTTTAGAGCTTCTTCTTTGCAATCCTCACCCTGGCTTGTTGCTTCCCCTGGTGCAAAACCTTATGAGGCAGCAGATACCATTGCAGAGACAAACTAGAGAGACCCGAGCTCAGTTTGCATATTGTTGTCTCTAATTAGATTCTATCCCTAGGGGCTATAAAGTGTGCCATTTAATATAACACTGGGAATTCAGAATACCTACCTGGAGCCCCCAAACTGCTTCTATTTTTCAGATTATTATTTTTGCCATTGATAGCTAGAAGCCCATGGTTGACCTTGACAGTGACTGACTCAGTGTTCCGTTCAGTCAGTTCAGTTACTCAGTCATGTCCGACTCTTTGTGACCCCATGGACTGCAGCATGTCAGACCTCCCTGTCCATCACCAACTCCCGGAGTTTACTCAAACTCATGTCCATTGAGTTGGAGATACCATACAACCATCTCATCCTCTGTTGTCTCCTTCTCCTCCCACCTTCAATCATTCCCAACATCAGAGCCTTTTCAAATAAGTCAGTTCTTCACATCAGGTGGCCAAAGTATTGGAGTTTCAGCTTCAAGATCAGTCCTTCCAATGAAAATTCAGGACATGTTTCCTTTAGGATGGACTGGTTGGGTCTCCTTGGAGTCCAAGGTACTCTCATGAGTCTTCTCCAACACCACAGTTCAAAAGCATCAATTCTTTATAGTCCAACTCTCACATCCATACATGACTACTGGAAAAACCATAGCCTTGATTAGATGGATCTTTGTTGGCAAAGTAACATCTCTGCTTTTTAATATGCTGTCTAGTTGGGTCATAGCTTTTCTTCCAAGGAGTAAGCGTCTTTTAGTTTCATGGCTGCAATCACCATCTGCAGTGATTTTGGAGCCCAAGAAAACAAAAGTGTTAGTCAGGAACCAAGATTGGTAATGAGGTTTCTGCCTAGGCCAGGGATCTCCATTCTCAGCACTTCTTGGGGACCTTGGAGTCCCAGGGTCTCACCTTCTCTGGGTTCGCTGAGCACATGTGGCCATGTTTTATTCACTGCTGCTAGGAGTGGTGGCAGAGGAAGGCCTCTCATCTCTGTGTAGCCCAACAGCCTCTATCCTCCTGTGCATTCTGAAATAATCTCTTCCTTTCTCATCTCTTTAGCACAATTCCTCAAGGAGCTGAACAATTCTTGAGCTGAAAAGCCAAGAAAGCAGGTTATTTGCTACTACTTTTGGTTCTATAATATCAACTTTCTCTCAGGGAACTAGGCACAAAGAGCATGGTTACTTTCTCAGAATAAGGAGAAAGGAAAACTAGAAACCTGACAAGTTCATCTCAAAGTCAATTTCATTTTCATTGTCTTTCAATATTATGATAAATCAGGTTTGAGTTGGCCACTATGGAGGATACCTTGGACTTTCACAAAATCAAATTTCTTAAGCAATTTTAACAAAATAACCCCACAGAAAAGCAGGTCTAGCATGAATTCTGTATATATTCTTAAACTCCCAAATAACCACTATCCTAAATGAGACCTCACATACTTATGAAACTAATCACAGAGTAGGTTTTCTTACCACCTGTAAAAAATTTTTCCAGTGCTTCATAACTTACTATCAAAAATATATTATCTCAGGCTTCCCTGGTGGCTCAATAAAGAATCTGCCTGTGTGTGTTCAATCCCTGGGTTGGGAAGATCCGCTGGAGAAGGGAATGGTTTGCCCACTCCAGAATGCTTGTCTGAAGAATTCCATGGGCAGAAGAACCTGGCGGGCTACAGTCCATGGAGCCACCGAGAGTTGGACACGACTGAGTGGCTAACCCACGTGGTGTTAGACAGGGTTCTAGTTTCATTCTTTCACGTGTGGCTGTCCAGTGTCCCTAGCACTGCTTACTGAAGAGGGTGTCTTTTCTCCATTGGGTATTCTTGCCTCCTTTGTCAAAGATAAGGTGCCCATGGACGTGTGACTTTATTACATACTGATATTTTATATACAAAAAATTCACCAAAGATACATAATCTAGGTATTGGGGGAGTGAGTAATTTCCTCGGTTGTGTCTCGTCACAACAAAACTTTGAAGTCACAGACCCTCGGACAGACCGTGTCACAGCTCTTGGACAGATCAGTGTTACAGCTCCATGTTACAGCTCAGTTTTATTTAGAAAATAAAAGGAAAATTCATCCTCGAGGTGTAAGGGCACACCGACCCAAAAGACATGAAGAGAAGAGAGCGAGAGAGAGAAAGAGAGAGAGAGAGAGACAGCAAGAGCCTACAGCCCTTTGGCTCCTCTTTTTATATCCCCCGCCCCACCGCCCCCCGCGCCGGGCCTATGCTATGTAATTGGGCTAACCAGGAGTGCTATTTCTTCTACCTGCAGTCCTCACTCTGGTCTTCAGACTTTCCTTTGTTCTATTTTCACTGGCTTTTTCCCTTCCTTGTCTTTTAGCCACTGCCATTCTGGACTCCTTTTTCCTATTCTAACTACCTAACATAGATAAGCATGTGAAAAGTAAGTGGCAAGTCACCACAACCCTCTACAGAGTTGGAAAAGAACACTATTCTTTTGAGAAGTTACATTCCCTAGAAAGGGAAAAAAAAGGATCTTTATGTTTCAGCAGGCATGCCATCTTTGAGAAGATGTGGCTAATGCATAATACAGATATACATTGTACATTAGGGGGAAGGGAGAGGCCCAAATGGACACAGAGAATGCTATGTGTCTCCTGTCCTGTCTTGAGATACAAATTTTATTTCATCATGTACGTCAAACATTGTTCCAAATAGTGGGGTTATATCAGTGAACAAAATAGATGAAAATCCCTACCCTCATTGTGCTCACATTCTAATGCATGATGATATAAAATGACATGTTTAGTGGAATGAAACTGAAAACACATGCCTAAATTTAAATTTAATTAACAAAATATTATCCCAATTTGTAGACAGCAAACTGGCTATTAATATATAAATATATATTTCACAGGTACTATTCCCAGACTGTGTATTTTTGGTCTAGCAACAGACATGTCTTGTGTCCTGTGGCATATGGAGAGTTGTGCAACTGAAGAACATTGTTGGCTTTGAAAGAAAGAAAGTGAAGTCACTCAGTCGTGTCTGACTCTTTGCAACCCCATGGATTGTAGCCTACCAGGCTCCACCGTCCATGGGATTTTCCAGGCAAGAGTACTGGAATGGGTTGCCATTTCCTTCTCCAGGAGATTTTCCCAACCCAGGGATTGAACCTGGGTCTCCTGCATTGTAGGCAGACGCTTTACCATCTGAGCCACTGACAATGTAAAAATGTCTTAAGTAGTGACAAGAATGTGTAAGCTTTAACTTAAAAAAAAATTATGGATTAAACAGCTTGTTTACAAAACTAGGTACCAAGGAGATAATTAACAGGTTGGTTATTTGGTAGCTGATGAAGAGTTTCCTAGATAAGAAGGAAATATTTAAGAAAAATATTTAAGAAAAAACTATACAATATTTCTAATTACATTGCATTTACAAAATATATGCTTTGAATTAATTACAAATAACAGTATTTTCTCATTTAGAAGCTATCTTGTTTGTGGAAATATTTAATTGAAACTAACATGTAGTAGAACAAGTGAATTCTATATGGATATAATCTATCCAACAATATAGCTTAAAAGAAGGGGCAGAGAATGGAGCTATACTGGAACAATGAAATAATACCAGACAGTAACTTGGAAAAAAGTTAGGAAGAAATGAAGAATATCAGAAATGGTATATATGCAGGTTAATAAAAAAGAAAAACTTCATAAATATAATATTCTCTTTTGTTCTCCTAATTTCTATAACATTTAATGAAGTAATAATTTTAATACTATGTTGCTGGGTTATTAACACATCTATATAAGCACAAATGAGGGAGGTTGGAACAGAACTACACTGAAAAAAGTTTCCATAATTTCAGTTCTGTTCAGTTCAGTTCAGTCGCTCGATGTGTCTGACTTTGTGACCCCATGAATCTCAGCACGCCAGGCCTCCCTGTCAATCACCAACTCCCGGAGTCCACCCAAACCCATGTGCATCGAGTCAGTGATGCCATCCAACCATCTCATCCTCGGTCGTCCCCTTCTCCTCCTGTCTCCAATTCCTCCCAGCATCTGGGTCTTTTCCAATGAGTCAACTCTTCACATGAGGTGGCCAAAGTATTGGAGTTTCAGCTTTAGCATCAGTCCTTCCAAAGAACACCTAGGATTGATCTCCTTTAGGATGTACTGGTTGAATCTCCTTGCAGTCCAAGGGACTCTTAAGAGTCTTCACCAACACCACAGTTCAAAAGCATTAATTCTTCGGCGCTCAATTTTCTTCACAGACCAACTCTCTCATCCATACATGACCACTGGAAAAACCATAGCCTTGACTAGATGGCTCTTCCAACAACACAAGAGAAGACTCTACACATGGACATCACCAGATGGTCAGAACTGAAATCAGATGGATTATATTCTCTGCAGCCAAAGATGGAGAAGCTTTATACAGCCAACAAAAACAAGACCAGGAGCTGACTGTGGCTCAGATCATGAACTCCTTATTGCCAAATTCAGACTTAAATTGAAGAAAGTAGGGAAAACTGCTAGACCATTCAGGTATGACCTAAATCAAATCCCGTATGATTATACAGTGGAAGTGGGAAATAGATTTAAGGGTCTAGATCTGATAGATAGAATGCCTGATGAACTATGGAATGAGATTCGTGACATTGTACAGGAGACAGGGATCAAGACCATCCCCATGGAAAAAGAAATGCAAAAAAGCAAAATGGCTGTCTGAGGAGGCCTTACAAATAGCTGTGAAAAGAAGAGAGGCGAAAAGCCAAGGAGAAAAGGAAAGACATAAGCATCTGAATGCAGAGTTCCAAAGAATAGCAAGAAGAGATAAGAAAGCCTTCTTCAGCGATCAATGCAAAGAAATAGAGGAAAAGAACAGAATGGGAAAGACTAGAGATCTCTTCAAGAAAATTAGAGATACCAAGGGAACATTTCATGCAAAGATGGGCTCGATAAAGGACAGAAATGGTATGGACCTAACAGAAGCAGAAGATATTAAGAAGAGGTGGCAAGAATACACAGAACTTTACAAAAAAGATCTTCACGACCCGGATAATCACGATGGTGTGATCACTCATCTAGAGCCAGACATCCTGGAATGTGAAGTCAAGTGAGCCTTAGAAAGCATCACTATGAACAAAGCTAGTGGAGGTGATGGAATTCCAGTTGAGCTGTTTCAAGTCCTG
>SJYQ01012016.1:56479-75032 GCA_006410935.1 Redunca redunca
ATAAGGTTACAATAATGTCCATAAAGGACTTAGCATGTCACTGTCAATAATGATCATTATAATAATTATTTTGTGGCTTTGTTTCAAATTGATTTATTTGACAAAAGTTTATTCAACTTTTATAATACTAGAATGGGAAATACAAAATTATTTGGTTTAGGGCAGCAATGATAATAAAAAGGTAAAGAAAATATTTGTGAATTTTGATGAATGATAGAAAGAAAGAAATCAGAGCAGGTGATTGTGTGTGTGTGTGTGTGTGTGTGTGATGACTATTTCAATTCAGACAGGGAAAGCCTACTTGATATAATACTTATGCAGAGATTGAACACTGAGAAAATATCAGCTTTATAAGATTCTGGAAAGTAATCTTGTAGGCAGAGAGATTAGCAAGTTCCAGGACAATGAGGCAGAGCAGAGTTTGGCATGTTAAGGATATAAGAGAAACTTAAGAACAAAGTACACTGCGTGTATGTGTGCTAAGTCCCTTCAGTCGTGTCTGACTCTTTGTGACCCAATGGACTGTAGCCCACCAGGCTCCTTTGACCATGTGGATTGTCCAGGCAAGAATCCTGGAGTGGGTTGCCATGTCCTCCTCCGGGGGATTTTCCTGACCTACGAATCAAACCAGCATCTCTTACGTCTCCTGCATTGGCAGGTGGGTTCTTTACCACTAGCACCGCCTGGGAAGCCCAAAGTATACTGAGCAAGAGGTAGTGTCATAATGTTGGTGAGGTAGTCAGGGACTCAAGTATACAGGGCCTCGTAGGCTGTGGGAAGGATGCTATTTTAGTTTAAGTATGATGGGAAGGATTGGAGGGTTTTATGAAAGATCTTATTTTTTAAATTTACTCCAAATTTCTATTTCTACAAATTATAGAAAACTTGCAGGAATAGTGTAAGAAAGTTCATATATGAGAGGTGAAAAATACATGTCAGTTCTCTCTGATCAAATCTATTGTCTTCAAAATATCTAAAACGGTATACTTGCCTTTCCTTTTCTAGGATTCAAAGAAGACAAAATTTCTATTCCTACTGTATAAATACTAGGCACCATCACAATTAGGTCATTTTTCAAATATTCAGATAGTAAATGCAAAAATATTTTGGGACTATTGAAATTATCTCAAGTGTTTAAATTTGGGAGAGACATAAAATGACATCTATTGACTGACAGGAAATTATATTTCAGATCAGTCTGGTATCATTGAAGGTATCCTATGGGCAATTTTATTTTACTTCTTGAATTTCACCTTAGGATTTTTGCCTTAACACTTAACATTTTTTTAGGCGGGGGGGCAAGGAAATAATAGGCACAAGTTTCTGAACCATGGCCATTTTAAAGGAACGTGTAATTGATCCGAAACTTTGATACCAACAATACTTGAATATTTTGACACATATATGATTAACACACATATAATTAACATTTGCACCCACAGTATCTCCATGCTTACATCATACCATACTTACTGATTTTTTATGCTTACTTTAGAAAGTATTATATGACATTTATTGAATACATCTTTTATATTCAGGTTCATTGTTTGGGCAAGGATTTGTGGGTGTACAATTGAATGTGCTTTACTGTTTCATGACATTCCACTCCATGGATGACCTCAAAACTAGCTAGTATTTCATCTAGCTTCTTTCTCGTTTTCTTCCCACCCACGTACGTCTCAGAACTGAATCTTTCTTTCTTGGCTAACGTGTACCTTGAATGCCTTAGACATAAATAGAATAAACGGTAAACAGTACACCAGAAATTAAGAAGTCTATTGTCTATTCAGTCAAGGAGTGCTAAGAAAGGAAGGTGGTCACAATAAACAAACATCTTAGCCGGTGAGCTCATGAATGGTTCCAGTTAGAATAGAACATTTATTTGCCCGGCCAAGGCCTGGAAGTAAACAAGGTTGCTAGCTGTGGGAATAGGATCACGGGGAAAAAGTGGCCCAGTAGAAAGACAAAATTCTAAGTATGGCCCTGACATGAAATAGATGTTAGATGAAGCAAATTTTAATTAAGTTTATATTTGTATCAATATTTTATGAAATTAATGGATGGCTGGAAAGGGGTTCAGTGGTTATCTAACACAAATCTCTGTAGTATGAATGCTTATATATTCCCACAATATCCCTATTAACTAACCAGCTAGCCCCTTCAGTGACAGAGAATTTTTTACCTACTGAGGCAATCTGTCCCATTTTGAATACCTCTAATTCAATGGGTCGAAATTTTTTTTTTTGTCTCAGGTCCATTTATACTATTAGAACTTACCGAACAGAATATCACAAACAGCTTTTTTTTATATATAGGATGCATCTATTGATAATTATTATATTAGAAATTAAAATGAGGCTTTTAAAGAATTAGTTCATATAAAATAGTGACAATACGCCCATTAAATATTAGCATAAATGTTTTAAAATTTTAATAATTATGAGCTAGACACAGGAAAGCAACTGCTGCATGATCTCACTTACATGCAGCATTTTTTTAAAAGTTGAATTCATGGAGACAGAGTAGAATGGGACCAGGGACTGGAAGACCTGGAGGAAGAGAAGAGGTGTTGGTCAGAGTATAAGCTTTCAGTTATAAGATGAAGAAATTCTGGTGACCTAATGTACACCACAGTGACTATAGTTAATGCATTGTATACTTGAAATTTGCCAAGAGAATAGATCTAAAGTGTTCTCATACACATACATACACACACACACACACACTAAGGGAAATATATAAATTGATGGGTATATTAGCTTGGGCTTCCCTGGTGGGACAGATGGTAAAGAATCCACCTGCAATGCAGGAGACCTGGGTTTGATCCTTGGGTTGGGAAGATCCCCTGGGGAAGGAAATGGCAACCCACTCCAGAACTATTCCTTAGGAAATATAGTGGACAGAGGAGCCTAGAAGGCTACAGTCCATGCGATTGTAAGAGTCGGACACAACTTAGTGACTAAACTACCACCACCATACCTTAAATATATATCACCTTTATTTGTTACTAATATCTCAATAAAGTTTAAAAATATATTTAAAACAATCATAGTGAGGAGAATAAATGGCTTAATCTCTGTTTAGATCTCTTTAATGTCTAGCTTAACAAGGGGTTCTTATGGTTCTTTTTTGTGATATGATATGTCAAACAGCCTCTGGAAAACTTCACTGTTCCTTTATAAGACAGTGGAAATCTAAAAGGCAAGAAATATCCTCAGTTCAGTTCAGTTCAGTCACTCATTTGTGTCCGACTCTTTGCGACCCCATGAATCGCAGCACGCCAGGCCTCCCTGTCCATCACCATCTCCCGGAGTTCACTCAGACTCATGTCCATCGAGTCAGTGATCCCATCCAGCCATCTCATCCTCTGTCGTCCCCTTCTCCTTCCTCCAATCCCTCCCAGCATCAGAGTCCTTTCCAATGAGTCAACTCTTCGTGTGAGGTGGCCAAAGTACTTGAGTTTCAGCTTTAGCATCATTCCTTCCAAAGAAATCCCAGGACTGATCTCCTTCAGAATGGACTGGTTGGATCTCCTTGCAGTCCAAGGGACCCTCAAGAGTCTTCTCCAACACCACAGTTCAAAAGCATCAATTCTTCGGTGCTCAGCCTTCTTCACAGTCCAACTCTCACATCCATACATGACCACAAGAAAAACNCCAGCTTGTGTTTCTTCCAGTCCCGCGTTTCTCATGATGTACTCTGCATAGAAGTTAAATAAGCAGGGTGACAATATACAGCCTTGACATACTCATTTTCCTATTTGGAACCAGTCTGTTGTCCCATGTCCAGTTCTAACTGTTGCTTCCTGTCCTGCATACAGATTTCTTGAGAGGCAAGTCAGGTGGTCTGGTATTCCCATCTGTCTCAGAATTTTCTACAGTTTATTGTGATCCACACAGTCAAAGGCTTTGGCATAGTCAATAAAGCAGAAATAGATGTTTTTCTGGAACTCTCTTGCTTTTTCCATGATCCAGTGGATGCTGGCAATTTGATCTCTGGTTCCTCTGCCTTTTCTAAAACCAGCTTGAATGAAGTTAATGGTTCACGTATTGCTGAAGCCTGCCTTGGAGAATTTTGAGCATTACTTTACTAGCATGTGAAATGAGTGCAATTGTGCAGTAGTTTGAGCATTCTTTGGCATTGCCTTTCTTTGGGAGTGGAATGAAAACTGACCTTTTCCAGTCCTGTGGCCACTGCTGAGTTTTCCAAATTTGCTGGCATATTGAGTGCAGCACTTTCACAGCATCATCTGCCAGGATTTGAAACAGCTTAACTGGAATTCCATCACCTCCACTAGCTTTGTTCGTAGTGATGCTTTCTAAGGTTCACTTGACTTTACATTCCAGGATGTCTGGCTCTAGATGAGTGATCACACCATTGTGATTCTCCGGGTCGTGAATATCTTTTTCGTACTGTTCTTCTGTGTATTCTTGCCACCTCTTCTTAATATCTTCTGCTTCTGTTAGGTTCAGACCATTTCTGTCCTTTATCGAGCCCATCTTTGCATGAAATGTTCCCTTGGTATCTCTAATTTTCTTGAAGAGATCTCTAGTCTTTCCCATTCTGTTCTTTTCCTCTATTTCTTTGCTTTGATTGCTAAAGAAGGCTTTCTTATCTCTTCTTGCTATTCTTTGGAACTCTGCATTCAGATGCTTATATCTTTCCTTTTCTCCTTGGCTTTTCGCTTCTCTTCTTTTCACAGCTATTTGCAAGGCCTCCCCAGACAGCTATTTTGCTTTTTTGCATTTCTTTTCCATGGGGATGGTCTTGATCCCTGTCTCCTGTAAAATGTCACGAACCTCATTCCATAGTTCATCAGGCACTCTATCTATTAGATCTAGGCCCTTAAATCTATTTCTCACTTTCACTGTATAATCATAAGGGATTTGATTTAGGTCATACCTGAATGGTCTAGTGATTTTCCCTACTTTCTTCAGTTTGAGTCTGAATTTGGTAATAAGGAGTTCATGATCTGAGCCACAGTCAGCTCCTGGTCTTGTTTTTATTGACTATATAGAGCTTCTGCATCTTTTGCTGCAAAAAATATAATCAATCTGATTTCGGTGTTGACCATCTGGTGATGTCCACATGTAGAGTCTTCTCTTGTGCTGTTGGAAGAGGGTGTTTGCTATGACCATTGCATTTTCTTGGCAAAACTCCTAGTATTATTTAAATATAGCTGTGAAGTTGCAGACCCCTTGAAAAGGTCTCAGATTTTCCTGAGGTTCCTGGATCACATTTTGAGAATCACTGTTCCAATTACTTATAAAGGGTTTTCTTTATTTTGAACTCATGTTTTCCGTCTACATGAAAGGTCCTTTTACTAATCTTAAGAACCATAAAGAATAGATGCGATCTCTATTTCAAGTGGTCCCCTCACTCAAATATTGTATAACAGTGAGTTATCCCTGTATCTTTCCTTCAGGATAAACTCTCATACTTTTTTCAACTAATTATCATGTGAAAAATTACAGTTTTTCATTCCATCTTATTTATAACATCATTGGGCTTGCTCCCATTAGTCAGTTGTTTCCCTGGGGCATGAATCAGAGTGAAAGTGAAGTCGCTCAGTCATGTCCGACTCTTTGCAACCCTGTGGACTGTAGCCTACCAGGCTCCTCTGTCCATTGGATTTTCCAGGAAATACTACTGAAGTGGATTGCCATTTCCTTCTCCAGGGGATCTTCCCAACCCAGGGATTGAACCCGGGTCTCCCGCATTGTAGATAGACGCTTTACCGTCTGAGCCACCAGGGAAGTCACAATATTTCAGGTCAGTCTGAATGATACAGAGAGAAAACCTTAACCTGGATTTCATACTTCAGTTAATGTTTCTTAAAAAACACATTTGATCCATATTTTAACTAGCTGATTTTAGTCAAATGTTTATTTTCCAGTTTTAATTTGATTTATAGAATTTTTTAAAACCTATGTCATCTTGTTAGATATGGATCATGGTTTTAGTTTGTGAATCCTGATGCTGTTTTACAGTTTTCATAATATTAATGGCAGATATAATGCAATATGTTCACCAAACTGTTTTATATACTGAGCTCCTTTTGCACTGAAGCATAGGTCTGAGTTTGATCAGTGACATATGGACAGATGTTCCCTATGATCTGTTTCAGTGCTAGCCAGGAACATGCAGTATGGAGGTGTACTCTCTCTCCAGCTGACTGACTGCAAGGAAAGACTTCAGAGAGAATGAGAAAGTGGGAGGAACTTGGATCCCTGAGTTCTTCATTGGAAGGAGAACATTCAGGAGAGCCTCCTAAAGAGGAAAAGTCACACTGAACCTTTCATGAACTAGAAAAAATCTGTTATTTATGAATCAGCAAGAATCTGCTTTAAGTTCATGGAATTATTTGGCAGCCTATCCTAATACATGTTCTCAGCTTCTATTAAAATTCTCTATGGTTGACATGAGTCTGTTATTCAGTCACTGTTTTGCCAGAGTCATTCAACCAAAAAAGGCCATAATACCTCAATAATACTAAGGAGACTAACAGTACTGTCATTTACCTCACATTTATTTATCATATCCACGTGAATATAAGATAACTGTTGGTAGATGCTACGGTGAAATTTAGATAAATGATAAGTGATACTGGCCTCAGAATAAGTTGGGTTGTGTTCTGTTATCTTTGATTTTCTGAAAAGGTTTATGTAGAATTGGTTTGCTGTTTAGTTGCTAAGTTGTGTCTGACTCTTGCAACTCCACGGATTGTAGCCCCCCAGGCTCCTCTGTCCACGGGATTTCCCAGGCAAGAGTACTGGAGTGGGTTGCCATTTCCTCCTCCAGGGGGTCTTCCTGACCCAGGGATTGAACCTGTGTCCCCTACATTGCAGGAGGATTCTTTACTGCTGAGCCACCAGGAAGTCTAGAATTGATAAAGTTCTTCCTTAAATGCTCAGTGGAATTCCTTACAGAAGTCGATGGGTCATATAGCAAATTCCTATTGGCTATCTGTTTTACATATGATAATGTATGTTTCCATGTTACTCAGTGAACTCAAACCAGGGCTTGATAACAACCTAGAGAGATGGGATCAGGAGGAAGGTGGGAGGGATGTCAAGTGGGAGGGGACATAGGTAAACCTATGGCTGATTTATGTTGATGTTTGGTAGAAACCAATGTAATACTGTAAAGCAATTATCTTTCAATTAAAAAAAAAGTCAATGGGACTGAAGTTTTATTTGTGGGAAGATTTCTAATTATAAATTCAATTTCTTTAATAGACCTAGACTTCTTCAGATGATCTGTTACCTCTTGAGTTCTTTTGTAACTTGTCTTATAGGACTTTTGTTCATGTCACTCAAACTGTCAAAGTTGTAGCCATAGGTTATTTATACCTATATCTTTCTATACATGTAGAGTCTGTAATGATATCACCTCTCTTGTTCCAGATATTGGTGATTTGTGCCCTTTTTCTGGTCAGTCGGACTAGAAATTTTCCAATTTTATCTTCTAAAAAAATTGGTTTTGGTCTTGTTAAGTTCTCTATTGTTTTCCTGTTATCTATGCCATTAATTTCCTCTCCGGCCTTTATTACTCCAAGTTTTTTATTTGATACTTTACATTTAATTTTTTCTTTATTTTTCAGTTTCTTATGGTAGAACTGAAGTCACCGACTCAAGCCCTTTCTTCTTATAGGCATGTTCTAAGCATTGTTTTACTAGCATTCTGAAAATTCTGATGCTTTTTTTTTTTCATTCAGTTATTTTCATTTTGATTTTGTTTTTGACCTGTGGGTTATTTGAGCTGTGTTATTTGGTTTTCACACATTTGGAGGTTTTCTACATATCTTTGTTACAGATTTCTGATTTGATTCCATTGTGATGAGAGAACATATTTTGTGTGGCTTGAATCTTTTAAAAATTACTGAGACTTTTTTCATGGCTCAAAGTCTATCTTGATAAACATTCCACGTGCACTTTGAAAGAATGTGTATCCTACTGTTATTGGCAAGAAGTTCTATAAATGTTAATTAGATCAAGATTGCTTATAGTGTTGTTTGAATCTGGTGTACTCTTGAGTTTTTTATTTGTTGTATTAATCATTGAGAGCATATTAATTATTCTGAGCATGATTGTAGATTTGTGTATTTTTCCTTGCAGTTATATCAGTTTTAATTTTCATGCATTTTGACACTATTTTAAGTGCATAATTATTTGAGATTAAGTGCTATTGATGAATTTACCCCTTTATCACTAAGAAATAAATTTATCTCAGATAAAGATAATATTTATCAATATTATCTTGATAATATTCTTCTCTGTGAAGTCTATTTGGACTGTTATTCATGTATCCATTCCAGCTTTCTTTTGATTAGTATAAGCATAATATATCATTTTCAATCTTCTACTTTTGGCATTTATATTTAAAGTATGTTACTTATGGGCAGTATTTAATTGGTGCTTGTGTTTTTATCAGACCTGATCATCTTTTCCTTTAAATTTTAATCTTTATTTACATTTAGTGAGATTATTAATATATTTAGGTGTAAATCATCACCTCGTTACTTGTTCTCTTTTTGTCTTATCCATTCTGTTCCCTTTCATCTCTTATTCTGCCTTCTTTTACATTAATTGAATGTATTTCCACTTTATTTTTTTCCTTGGCTTTTTTATTGTTGCTATTTTAGAGGCTGCTCTATGCCTCATGGTGTAAGTCATCATATTAAACATTTGACATGTTGTCACTTCACATATATGACATTTAAAATAGCATACTTCCATTTCTTTTAATCTGGTCTTTGCATTATTGTTGGTCTATGTTTTGCCTCGCTCAGGTGGTAAAGCGTCTGCCTACAATGCAGGAGACCTGGGTTTGATCCCTGGGTGGGGAAGATCCCCTGGAGAAGGAAATGGCAACCCATTCCAGTACTCTTGCCTGGAAAATCCCATGGACTGAGGAGCCTGGTAGGCTACAGTCCACGGGGTTGCAAAGAGTCAGACACGACTGAACGACTTCACTTTCACACAACTATGAATCCCACAATACTTCTTTATTTTTGTTTAAACAATAAATTGTCTTTTAAAGAGACTGACATAATAAAATCGCACATATTTCTCCATGGGTCTTAAGCTCCATTTCCTCATTTCTGGTGCTCTTTATGGCTTTGCACAAATCATTATCTTTACTTATCATTTCCTTTAGCCTGAAGGACTTCTATAACATAGCTTCAGGTGCTCTGGAAGATAAATTATTAATATTTCCTTTTTTTAATGTCTGAAAACTTGTTTCACATTCATGTTGCCTTACTGGCCACTGTCCTTCTAATCTGTTCAGATGGTTCTTTTCCTGGACTAGGACTGTTTATTTACACATCTCTCTGGACTCTGCTAAATACTAGAGGGAATCCTCTGCCCCTCAACCCATCTAGCTTTCCCATTCCAGTGTTTCATCTTGCACATTCTAGCTGTCTTGGACCTTCAGCTTTGTCTCCTCAACTCAAGAGAGTCTGCTGGGTTTTCCATGGATCTCACATCCTGTCCCACCCTGCCGACACACACCATCACTTGAAAATTCTCTCAAGGCAGCAAACTGCTCACCTAGTTTGTTTACCGTCTCTTTGAGATTACTCCCCTTCATAATTTGATATCAGGTGTCCTGAAAACATTTTTTTTTTTGTCTTCTTCTTTTGGGTGTTTCAAGAAGAGATTAAATCTAATCTCTGTTACCCCATCCTGCCTAGAAGCAGAAGTCCCTTTACTGACTGTTCTTTCAATGCCAGTTTTTGTATTCCATTTTTCATATTTTTTAAAAAGTGTTTTCGTTTCACAACTGGCTCAGAATTTTTTACTTCTTATAGTTCTTTAGTATTTTTTTTCTTCTTCTAGTCTAGCAAATTTCCATCTCCCCTCATAAGTTGGAGTATGGAGAGCCTTGTACCTTCTCTTTAACTGAAGAGACAGTTAAATTGTGTTAAATTGTCTGTTAAATTGTGTTAAACTGACAGTTAAACTGTCAATCAATTGACAGTTGATTCTGTGTATTTCTTTGGAAACTCACTTAAGCAATTCTCTATTTTCATATCTCTTTTGCAGAGTATACATTTTGTCCTTGTCCTATAGGGCCATACTCTAAGAGCTTTCACAAGGTGTAGAGTGGAAATGTAAGGGTTTTATTTTACCTGTGTCTACTGCCTTGAACTTTGTTTATTAAAGCTCTTACTTTATTTATAAATAAATCATTATGCTAATTAATAGCATCTTGCTAGCTCCCTTCATCTCACACTAGATGTCTCCTAACTCCCAGTGAATTGTAAAAAGATTATTGTGAAAGAATATATGAAAATTCCTCACTCACCACTATCACTTTTTCTGTTACTGGCCTATTTCTGCCTCTGAATGTATTGAGATTTTGGATGTATTGGACATTAATCTTGTTAGAAGCAGGCTGCTAGAACAAATAAAATCTTCATGTCTCATATAGTTTTATAAATCTAAATTCTGGTAACTTTCATTATCTCCTATCTTTTGTTAAAAAGTGGAGAGTTGTTAAATTGTGGATATCATGGGGACTATCAAGAGTGGTAAGATGGCTGTTTCTCTATTCAGTAAAGAAGCCATTTTGTTATGATTATGACATTGTGGTTATGTAAATCCTACAGAACTGGACATGGAACAACAGAATGGTTCAAAATTGGAAAAGGAGTCAAGGCTGTATATTGTCACCATGCTTATTTAACTTATATGCAGAGTAAATCATGAGAAAAGCAGGGTTGGATAAAGCACAAGCTGGAATCAAGATTGCTGAGAGAAATATCAATAACCTCAAATATGCAGATGACACCACACTTATGGCTGAAAGCAAAGAGGAACTAAAGAGCCTCTTGATGAAAGTGAAAGAGGAGAGTGAAAAAGTTGGTTTAAAACTCAACATTCAAAAAACTAAGATCATGGCATCCAGTCCCAACACTTCATAGATGGGGAAGCAATGGAAACAGTGAGAGACTTTATTTTGGGGGGCTCCAAAATCCCTGAAGATGATGACTTTATTTTGGGGGGGCTCCAAAATCACTGCAGATGGTGACTGCAGCCATGGAATTAAAAGATACTTGCTCCTTGGAAGAAAAGCTATGACCAAACTAGACAGCATATTAAAAAGCAGAGACATTACTTTGCTGATGAAGGCCTGTCTAGTCAAAGCTATGGTTTTTCCAGTAGTCATGTATGGATGTGAGAGTTGGACTGTAAAGAAAGCTGAGCCCTGAAGAATTGATGCTTTTGAACTGTAGTGTTGGAGAAGATTCTTGAGGGTCCCTTGGAGTGCAAGGAGATCAAACCAGTCCATACTAAAGGAAATTAGTCCTGAATATTCGTTGGAAGGTTGATGCTAAAACTGAAACTCTAATACTTTGGTCACCTGATGCAAAGAACTGACTCATTTGAAAAGACCCTGATGCTGGGAAAGATTGAAGGCAGGAGGAGAAGGGGATGACAGAGGGTGAGATGATTGGATGGCATCACCGACTCAATGGACATGAGTTTGAACAAGCTTCCGGAGTTGATGATGGACAGGGAGGCCTGGTGTGCTGCAGTCCATGGGGTCACAAAGAGTCAGACACCACTGAGCAACTGAATTGACTGATAGAATCACAGCATGTTGGAGACTGCTTCCAGGGATCAAAATCAGACCTTGAGTATAAAAACAATGTGTTATAGAAATAATATCATAATTATTAATTTGTTATTGTTGTACAGTCTGAGGTTGTTGATATTTCTCCTGGCAATCTTGACTCCAGTTTATGATTCATCTAGCCCAACATTTCACATAATGCACTCTGTATAGAAGTTAAATAATACAATATATAAGACAATACACAGCCTTGTTGTACTCCTTTCCTAATTTGGAACTAGTCCATTGTTTCATGTCTGGTTCTCACTGTTACTTCTTGACCAGCATACAGCTTTCTCAGGAAAGAATTAAGGTAGTCAAATAGTTCCATCTCTTTAAGAATTTTCCAGTTTGTTGTGATCCAACAGCCAAAGGCTTTAGCATAGTTAATGAAGCAGAAGTAGATGTTTTTCTGGAATTCCCTTGCTTTCTCCATGATTGGAGTGACTGAACTGAACTGAATGTTGTGATACTTGACCATAAGTATGCTTTTAAGGAATTCAGTGTTTTGAATGAATTATAATAACAATCACTTATCAGTGAAAGGCTTAACTTGATACTATATAGTAAATTTTATACTAATAGTTCATTTTTCACTTCCTACTGAGCTTGCTTTCTTATGAGAATTATTGTATTAAATGTTTACCTTTTTTATTTTAAAAATTATGATACCCATGGCAGATTCATGTTGATGTATGCCAAAACCAATACAATATTATAAAGTAATTAACCTCCAATTAAAATAAATTTATATTTAAATAAATAAAAAAATTATGATCAGTCCTGTTTATAGATACTCTCATTGTGATTTATGATTTGTATTACTGAATGAAAAATATAGCTGTCTTCCTTATTAATATAAACATTTTCCTGTGAAAATGCAATTCAAAGCAGTATTTTACAAATCTAGTCAGCATTAAATTTTTTCTTGGGTATAATTTGTAATTTGTAATTATACATTTTGGAGAGAGTTTAAAGTGAAGAATACTAGGAGAATCACGACTCTTCTTGAATGAGGCAATGAAACAATCTTTTCTGCTTTTGTTTAGTTAATATAAGATCTAGTGGTGTTATAAATCTTTAATTCTGGGAATTTTTCTTAATTTTTTCTGGTGTTGCTTCACTCTGTTTTGTTCTGTCCTTTAAAAAAAAAATTTTATTGGCGTATAGTTGATTTACAATGTTGTGTTACTTTCTGCTGTAGAGCAAAGTGAATCACTTTTACATATACATATATCCACTCTTTCCCATAGAGGTCATTACAGAATACTGAGAAGCGTTTTCTGTGCTATGCAGTAGGTCCTTACTAGTTACCCATTTTATATAGTAGTATGTATGTGAACGTTAGGATTTTAAGTTATTTCAAAAGTATCTGCATTTGACCATCTTTCTCTTCAGGCTTCCTCAGGATCCCTCCGATTTGAACATTCTATTAAGTCTCATAATGTTATACTGCCAAAGATTTCACATCCTGTCTCAAAGTGGAAGGGAACTGATGGAGTATCACAAGCAAATAAAGGAATATAAAATACTGTAGATAGGCAGATAAGTACATTTTCACCCTATGAGTGTGTCTACATAGAACACAAAAATATAATCATTAGAATGCTTTCAAGCATGGGACCAGAGCCAGGGGAGTTGGTGGGATCATCTCGAAAGCTTCTGTCGCTAGCCCAGTTCCCCTGGGTTCACCCAGCTCCTGATAAGGAAGGTCCACCACTGCACATGCCAGAAAATGGAACTCGCAGGCAGGGGCTTCTTCTCCTGTGTACACTGGGGGGCGGTTTCTACTTTAAAATCTAGATGCTATTCTTTCTCTCATTCTCCACAGTTTAAAAATATAGCAAATAAAGTCTGCTAAAGGAATAGCAATTTATTAATTACTTCCTGAAAATTAAGATGGCATTTTGAATATGCTCACTAAATTTACCCTAGGTTGAACAAAGAATTTTCAAATGACAATTTTCCACACAATTATCAGAGACAAAAATCTATGAAATTGTTTGGTTTTTGCAAACTGCAACCCCCTTCGTTCTAAAATTGCAGCATAAAGGATGTGAGGGAACAGGAAAGTACTTCTTGCATTTTCATGAAGAGCAAGAACTTAAGATGAAGCAATGGTACTTTGCTAATCTTTTAACAAAATTCTCCTCTTCCTCACAGCGAGAATGGCGATTTCTCCTTAGCCAGCATGGATTTAAGTGCATGAAGATTATGCTTCTTTGATTTTGATAGTTTGAGTTTGTTCATTCAAAGCTGCAAAATAGTCTTAAACTATGAATGTACTTACATCTCATCAAGCAAACTTGGCTGATTGGTTAAGTTAATTAGTATTTCAGAGATAAAATGGTGACCATATCTATTTATACATTTAAACACCACTGATTTTTGTCCAAACTCTTTTTCAATGAGTCTAGAACGACTACATACTAATTCTAATTTGAATATTTGCAAAATATGGGAAATTCAGAGCAGCATTAGTCTTCTAGACCTCATCAATATGAAGTAAATATGAGTTTTGATCTCTTAGAATTGCTATGCAATAATTGTAACCACAAATACAGGCTATAGCCATTACAAGAGAGAAAATGCAGAGGCCAGAGAAGAGATCTAACTGAAAGAAGTACATTCAAATCCTTAATAAGTGGTTAACTATTTATTAGTTATATGACTTTGGAAGAGTTGCTAATACTTTCTGGAGTGTAGTTTCTTTAATATGTAAAATGAAGATGATCGTAGATACTACTCTTATAAGGTTTAAATGATGGGCCATTTAAAAAATGCTAGTTTCTACTTCTACTCTTTCCTTAGGTTTTAGGCCAGGGTAGACTTTTTTTGACTGTGAGAGGATAAAAAACAGAATGTACGTGTGTTTGTGCTCAGTTGCTTCAGTCGCGTTGAACTCTTTATGACCTCATGGACTGTGGCCTGCCAGGCTCCTATGTCCATGGAATTCTCCAGGCAGGAATATTGGAGTGGGTTGACATGTCCTCCTCCAGGGGATCTTCCTGACCCAGGGGTTGTGTCTCCTGCATTGGCAGGTGGGTTCTTTACCCACTGAGCCACAAATGTATGTCTGTTCAGAATAAGATAAATGTTTTATATCTCAATCCCTCATCAGTAAAATAGGCTTAGTATATAAGTGAGAAAAGTTTTACAAAATAGTACTTATATTATGTGTCATCCACTGTGAATTTTCTTCTAAATCTAGTTTATTTCATTAAGAAGTAATAGTGTTCCTCCATGCTATATTAAGTGAGCCTACTGTCTATGGTTACAACAAATAAAATGTCTTGTTTCAGGATGAATGATAACCTTTCCATCACCATACTCTCATCTCTGGATGTAAGACTACACTTGGATAGGATCAGCATGAGCTGCCAAATTATTGCTGTTTGAGAGGCATTAGCACTGAATCTCAGAGAAGGCAATGGCACCGCACTCCAGTACTCTTGCCTGGAAAATCCCATGGATGGAGGAGCCTGGAAGGCTGCAGTCCATGGGGTCGCTGAGCATCGGACACAACTGAGCGGCTTCCCTTTCACTTTTCACTTTCATGCATTGGAGAAGGAAATGACAACCCACTCCAGTACTCTTGCCTGGAAAATCTCAGGGACGGGGGAGCCTGGTGGGCTGCCGTCTATGGGGTCGCACAGAGTCGGACATGACTGAAGCGACTTAGCAGCAGCAGCAGCACTGAATATAGAAGTAGCTTCTTGGGCAGGCAATTAGCCTGATTGAGGATAGGAAGACTTGAAAACTGTCTCGAGAATTGGTTATAAAAAGCATGTGCTCTTTATGGTTAGCGTGCACTAACCTTTTTATAACCAATTTGGCAGCATGCGCTACTGAATTATTGCTGTTTGAGCGGCATTTGCACTGAATCTAGAAGTAGCTTCTTGGGCAGGCAATTAGCCTAAATGAGGATAGGAAGACTTGAAATCTGTCTCTAGAATTGGTTATAAAAATTCTCAAACAGTATGTCTGAACTACATTTAGCAAAGTTAATAGAGGCCTCAGATATCACTGGATACTGTACTGCTGTCGTTGTTGTTGTTCAGTCCGACTCTTTGCAACCCCATGGACTATACAGTCCGTGGAATTCTCCAGGTCAGAATACTGGAATGGGTAGCCTTTCCCCTTTCCAGGGGATCTTACCAACCCAGGGGTCGAACCCAGATCTCCCACATTATGGGCAGATTCTTTACCAGCTGAGCCACAGGGGAAGCCCAGAACTTGATAGCATGATTAATTGATATTTAGTGAAGTACTCCAATCCAACTTTCGATAAAAGGGCCCTTACAAATGAATAATAGTACTAATGTACTGGAAATGATATCATATAGCAGTGCAGAGGAAAAGACTCATTGGAAAAAACCCTGATGCTGGGAGAGATTGAACAGGGGGTGGTAGCAGAGAAAGGAGAAGCAGGTGGCAGAGAATAAGATGGTTAGATAGCATCACCGACTCAACTGACATGAATCTGAGCCAACTCAGGGAGATGGTGAAGGACAGGGGAGCTTGGCGTGCTGCAGTCCATGGGGTCACAGAGAGTCAGACATGATTGAGAGACTGAACAACAATGACAGAGTACAATACCCAGTGATATCTGAGACCTCTATTAACTTTGCTAAATGCAGTTCAGACATATTGTTTGACAATTTTTATAACCAATAATAGGGGCTTCCCTGGTACTCAAATGGTAAAGAATCCACCTGCAACTCAGGAGACCCCAATTTGATTCCTGGGTCGAGAAGATCCCCTGGAGAAGGAATAGGCTACCCATTCCAGTATTATTGGGTTTCCCTGGTGGCTCAGACGGTAAAGAATCCGCCTGTCACCTGGGTTCGATCCCTAGGTTGGAAAGATCCCCTGGAGGAGGGCATGACAACCCACTCCAGTATTCTTGCTTGGAGAATCACCATGGACAGAGAAGCCTGGCGGCTTGCAGTCCACGGGGTCTCGAAGAGTTGGACACGACTGGAGTGACTAAGCACAGCACAGCACAGCATAACCAATGGTCAGATCTGAAGAAGTCTTACGAAGCCTAACAGCTTTCTGTACGCAGCCCTGATTACGTAGCACATAGACAGCATTTGTGGTTTTTATTATGTTCCTTTTTGGAATAAACATTTCATTTAGGGAAAGATAAACATTCCAAGATCATAATGTCTTTGTTTAAAATACATTACTTTCAGATGCATTAGTTTACCTTTGGAAGGGGAGAGAGAATGGGTTCTTTGAAAACCTAATCATACCATGATCAGGTCATGCCTCAGCTCCAAACCTTCCTGTTTAATCACAATAAAGCCGAAGTCCTCATAATGGCCTGCAGGGTCTGGCCCCTGCCACTTCTCTTCCACCACCCCCCCGTACCCCTTTACACCCCTGCCGTGAACTTCTAGTGCTCTCCAACCATCTCATCTGAGCCCACTCTACTTCCCCAACATACCAGACTCCCTCCTTTACTTTCTTCAGGTGTTTGCTTAAAAACCTGTGGCCTTTCCTGTCCACCCTATTTAAAATTGCATCAAATTCTCCCCCTTCCCCCAAAACACCCTTCCCAGCCTGTCCTTGCTTTACTTTTCTCCACAGCATTTGTAGAGAGGTACTCCATTATTCTTGCCTGGAAAAGTCCATGGACAGAGACTGGTGGGCTAAAGTCCAGAGGATCTCAGAGCACGCCTGCAGGCACTACATATGCAGGGGTTTCCCAGGTGGGCTCAGTAGTAAAGAACCCACTTGCCCTGCAGGAGACAGGGACTGCAGGTTCCATCCTTGAGCCAGGAAGATCCCCTGGCCCAGGAAATGGCAACCCACTCCAATATTCTTGTCGAGGAAAATCATCCCACAGTCCACAGGCTCACAGCCACACATGTCTGAGAACACAGGCACTGCATATTTATTACTTATTGTCTGTCTTCCTTCAGAATGTAAGCACAGTAGGCCTAGGGGTGTTTGTCCGTTTTTGTGCACCTTTTCACCCCTGGGGCTTAAGACAGTGTTTGGAGTCTGGAAAAGAAATGTGTTTTGTTGAATGAATGAAAGAATCCGCCTGTCACCTGGGTTCGATCCCTGGGTTGGAAAGTTACAATGAATTGTAACTACAATTAGCATAACGACGGTGTTCGGTTGTTCAAGGTGTTATTCTTATTTATTCCACAGATAGAAATTATTTACACTGCTATCAGCATTGTTCATCTGAAGGTACGCAATGTACAGCAGAAAGAGTGTTATATATATACATGGCTTTAAAGTTTCCTGATTTGTATTCCTTCACTTTGGGGGAAGTGAAAGCTACAAAAAAGGTGGTTATCATGCCAATGGCTGTAGTGGTGAGGGCTGGTAGGTATTTCCGTTTGTAGGGAGGATGACAGGTACAAAGTCTTTTAGCACGATGCTCACGGAATCCAAAATACTGTACCTGTGGCGGCTCAGATCCTTGGGAGTCCAGACCGAAGCCTGATTCGCTAAGCGGCAAGGGAAGACTTCCCGAGGGTGGCTCAGCCGGTAAGGCGTCTGCCCGCAAGGCGGGAGACCGGGGTTCGATCCCTGGGTCGGGAAGATCCCCTGGAGAATGGCGACTCACTGCCGTAGTCTTGCCTGGAAAATTCCATGGACGGAGGAACCTGGTGGGCCATACAGTCTATGGGGTCGCAAAGAGGGGGACACGACTGAGCGACTGGTTCAAGGGAAGAAGGCCGCTGGAGAGTTTCTGGAATTATCTCCTGAAGCAGGTGTGTTCACAGCCTTCCCGTCAGCGGCCAGACGACTCCCACACGTCCCCCCGGGAAGGGGCGCGGGGGGACCCGGGGGCCCCCTCTCAGGCTCCTAGGAGGCTGACGGGCCGCGCGACGAGAGAGGCCCTGAGGGGGACGCCGGGGAGGCGGGGACTCGCCCCGCGCGGGCGGCCTCAGGCGGGCGAGGCCGA
>SJYQ01012016.1:75218-109513 GCA_006410935.1 Redunca redunca
TGGGGGGGCGTCGAGGGGCGCCGGGGAGGAGAGTGGGGGCGGCAGGTGCGCCCCCAGCCCCGGGGGGTGAGGGGGTCTGCGCGCCCGACAGGGGTGGTCCCCGGGCTCGGGACGCGCCAGCGCTCGCACAGACGCCACCCAACCAGGTTCACGCTTCTGCATTTTTAGCTTCTCTTAGAGCGAAACATTGAAAACTTGCCAGGCAAGCTCTTTCTCTTCTAAGTGTTCTACGTCCAGCCTAGCAATTTCCTGCAGAGAAGGTGGAAATGAGGGGAGCCCTCCTTCGGGAACTGGGTGCTCGGGGTGGGGTGGGGTGGGGGGCACCTCTGCTTTACAAAAGCATGTGTTTTGCTAAAACAAAACAAAACGTATTAAAGGGATTTGTCTTTACATTGCTTCTGGAAGAGAGTGGATAAATGTTGCAGCTGAAGGTAGGGCGGTTCGCCAAGGAGAAACTTTTTGGACATACATAGGATTGGTCAGATCTACGCGTTCAAGTTTTTGTGAGTGTAATTGGAGAGCACTGGGTGTTCTCATGAGTCCAGGGAATATAAATCTGCAGAGGCTTCAGGCATTATTAACTGATAAGTGTAAGTTAAGTCGCTCAGTGTCCAACTCTTTGCGACCCCATGGACTGTAGCGTATCAGGCTCCTCTGTCCATGTGATTTTCCCAGGCAATAGTGCTGGAGTGGATTGCCATTTCCTTCTCCAGCAGGTGTTCCCGACCCAGGGATCGAACCCTGGTCTCCCGCATTGTAGAGAGACGCTTTACCGTCAGAGCCGAAGTCCTATAAGTGAAGTGTAAGTCACTCGGTCTTTGCGACCCTCATGGACTGAGAAGTCGAAGTCCGTGGAATTCTCCATGTCAGAATACTGAAGTGGGTAGCCTTTCCCTTCTCCAGGGGATCTTCCCAACCCAGGAATTGAACCCAGGTTTCCCGCATTGCTGGCAGATTCTTTACCAGCTGAGCCACAGGGGAATTGTTAAGGCACTTCAAACCCCGTATCTGTTCACGGATCTCTCTTAGATTCTCTTAGGAGTTACTGATGGAGAAGGCACTGGCAACCCATTCCAGTACTCTTGCCTGGAGAATCCCATGGCTGGAGGAGCCTGATGGGCTGCAGTCCATGGGGTCAAGAGTTGGACACGACTGAGCGACTTCACTTTCACTTTTCACTTTCATGCATTGGAGAAGGAAATGGCAACCCACTCCAGTACTCTTGCCTGGAGAATCCTAGGGACGGGGAACCCTGGTGGGCTGGCGTTTGTGGGTTCGCACAGAGCCGGACAGGACTGAGCGACTTAGCAGCTGCAGCAGCAGCAGGTAAAAAGCCCAGGTTTATATCCTCAGGAGGTTGCAATCTAAGTCTCGATTGGAGGGGTAGGTAGTGAGGCAGAGGGACGGTGTTTCTCATGAAGGAAAGCATGCAGAGAATGAAAGAAATGGAACTTATGCTAGGGTGACAAATTAAGGACAGGGAGCATTGACATGGAACATCTTCAAGGACATGCTATGAGTTAGCTGGAATTTGATAGTATGTAGATTTTTTGGGGGGGTCACAGTTTAAAACTTTTGTAAAGAGGCAGTTAAGTACTGATGCAAAGAAATGTAATTGGGAAAAAAAATTGGGTTTGAAATAGCTCTTTTTTAAGATTAACAGAAGACTGAATCAAAATATATTCTACCTGTTCTAGTCTTGCCCCACTGTCTTACAGCAACTCAGTGTCTCTTGCACAGGTTAGGTGCTGAGTAAATATTTGTTGATTGCAAAGCAGCTGCAGCTCTTCTAGTGACAGTTTTGTGCTCAAGTTACTTCCTTTTCCACCTTTCTTGTCCCAACCAAAGTTGGCTCTCTCTCAGCATCTTAACTTTAGTTAGTTAGTTAAGTCACTCAGTTGTTTCCGACTCTTTGCGACCCTATGGACTGTAGCCCACCAGGCTTCTCTGTCCATGGGATTCTCCAGGCGAGAATACTGGAGTGGGTTGTCATTTCCTTCTTCAGGGGATCTTCCCCACCCAGGGATCAAACCCAGGTCTCCTGCATTAGAGGCAGACACTTTAACCTCTTAGCCACCAGGGAAGAGCATCAGTGATTACCAAGCATCTTAAGGTCAAATGTAAAGTTCACAGAAATTCAGTTCAGTTGCTCAGCTGTGTCTGACTCTTTCACAAGTAAAAAAATTATCTTGTGTTTTAAGACATATTCTGAAACTGCAATATTATTCCAGAATATATAATTTTATGTTTAATATAAAATATTGTTTAAAATTATTATCAAATGTAATTGAAATTCTTAGAGAAATGTGTCAAGTTTAGCCTGGAGTTACCCTATCTAGAAATCTCCAGCTTCAGAAGTATAATCTGAGATGAAAATGATTCCATAAATTCTTATTTGGGCTTAAGTTTGAATGACTGAAAACATTACCATGTTTCTCAATCTTGATTCTTGGGAAGACCGTTTCCAAGATGTAGTATTATAATAGGCGATTAATTGGTAAAAAAAAAAGACCCAAAGCTTGTCAAATGAGTTTACTTAACCCAGCCACTTATCAAAAATACACAGTATTTCTCTTAGCACTGGGTTCCCTGGTGGCTCAGACAGCAAAGCGTCTTCCTGCAGTGCGGGAGACCCAGGTTCGATCCTTGGTCTGGGAAGATCCCCTGGAGAAGGAAATGGCAACCCACTCCAGTACTCTTGCCTGGAAAATCCCATGGACAGAGGAGCCTTGTAGGCTTCAGTCCATGGGGTCAGAAAGAGTCGGACACGACTTCACTCACTCACTCACTCTTAGCACTTAATTTCCTAATGTACCTCCCAGCTTCTTGCGTTTACAGTAGACATAGTATGCAGTCTTCCATGAAATTTCTCTTTAAAAAAAAGCAAAGTTCTTGGAGTTTATGTAATGTAGAATTTACTTTGGGATCCTAGGCTTAAAATGCTGTCTTTCCGTAAGAGTCTACAAATTTACTTTCTCAGAAATTTTTTTTTTTACTGTAAAAACAATGAATTCTAGTGACTGATTTTTAATCAGTATAGCAAGGTGCTGGGAAGTTGATTTTAGGTGGGAACTTTTCAGATTCTCAGACAACCTTGGTGGTGGTGGTTTAGTCACCAAGTTGTGTCGATTCTTGCGACCGCATGGACTATAGCCTGCCAGGCTCCTCTATCCATGGGATTTTCCAGGCAAGAATACTGGAGTGGATTGCCATTTCCTTCTCCAGGGGATCTTCCTGACCCAGGAATCGAACCCAGGTCTCCAGCCATGCAGGCAGATTCTTTACCGACTAAGCTATACCTCCTTATAAATCTGTCATTCCTAGCTATTTAGAAATTTTATCTTAAAACATCAAGAGCTATAAATTGGCATATAGATTTATTAAACTGATATGAAAGTAAAAATCATGTTAGGACTTTTAAAATTTGTAAAAAGTTTCTTGCAATATATTCCCAGTTACAGTCTTGATGAAGCAAAATTTGAAGAGATTACAGAGATAATGTCTTGGATATACTCTTTCTATTAATTAATGATTAAAAACAATTCATGGTAGCCTCTTAAGTAAAAAGAATAATCAGTTTGAAACTTTGTAATTTGATTAGATGGTTTTTATTTTCACTTTATAGTAATATCTCAGAGAAGGCAATGGCACCCCACTCCAGTACTCTTGCCTGGAAAATCCCTTGGATGGAGGAGCCTGGAAGGCTGCAGTCCATGGGGTCGCTAAGAGTCAGAGATGACTGGGCAACTTCACTTTCACTTTTTACTTTCATGCATTGGAGAAGGAAATGGCAACCCACTCCAGTTCCTGCCTGGATAGTCCCAGGGACGGGGGAGCCTGGTGGGCTGCCGTCTATGGGGTCGCACAGAGTCAGACACGACTGAAGTGACTTAGCAGCAGCAGCAGCAGCATAGTAACATCTTAACTTCTGTATAATCAGTATCCTAATTGGACATTTTTGTTGTTAGTCAGATTTGAATTTTCAGCTTTTTCTGGTTTATATTATTTCATCACAGTTATACTGAGCTGATGAAGTGTAAGTTGTTTGTTTTTTATTTTCTGTCACGTTGCCTATGATTTAGAATGCTAGTAATTGAAATAGACTTTTAGTTTGTTTGTTTTTGCCCCAGGAATTTTAAAATGATGACTTTAATGACTCTAAGAGTGCTAGAAGAAGATAGAGGTTTGAGAACTCAATTGTACCTTTCATAAGACTAAGTCAAGGATTCGGTAATTTGAACAGTTTTAGCATTTGACCTCTCAATCACCTATATGTTTTGTAGTCTTCCAAGTGAGGCCCATGGGAATATACTATACCTGGAAACTCTCTAATGAATCAGCTTCATGAGACTTTATAAGTCTCTTTTGTAATTTAAAGAAACATGGTTAGCTATAATTCAGTATGTGATAAACATCAACTTTATTTAACAACTGAAAATTCACAAATGTATAATTTAAAAGAGAACTGATTTGTAAAGGAAATATGTTTGGCTTGCTTAGTTTTGAAACGTTGAGATTTTTAAAATTGGACATTTAAAAATATCAAAAAAATGAACAAACTTTAGTAATGTCATGTTAATGATCATACTCTATATGGTAAAGTTGTAAACATAAATTTCCTCTTTTCTCTTTTAGGTATTGTGGTGAATGGCCTAGTAAATATTAGCATTTCCACTATCGAGAAGCGCTATGAATTGCAGAGTTCCCTGACCGGCTTGATATCATCAAGCTATGACATTGCCTTCTGTTTGCTGTCTTTATTTGTATCATTCATCGGTGAAAGAGGACACAAACCAAGATGGCTTGCTTTTGCATCCTTTATGATAGGGCTGGGAGCGCTTGTGTTTTCACTGCCCAAATTTTTTAGTGGAAAATACCAATTTGGGTCCCTTTTCAAAGGTAAGTTTCTGTTCCCTTCTTGCTTGTTTTAAGAGGTTGTATTGGCTCTGTATTGTACCTCACTTGTATGGGTACGTAGGGTAAGGGCTTAGCTGTCTTCCAGTGTTCACTGCTTTGTTACGATGTGATTTGTGTGGAGTAAGAGGTTATAGAGACAGATTGTGCATTGTTCATTGCTTCAGTGGATCTCCAAGTTTTTAATCTTTTAATACTCATTCCCCATATTATACACAATCTCCCTTAAAAAAAAAGACAGGACCTGTTTTGCTTTGCTGGTGGTGTGGCTTCGCTGGGGCTTTAGGATCTAGTTTTTCCTCAGTTCTGTTTGCTGTGCTTACAGCTTTTCACCCTGGACCTGCTGACTCCTGATTTGAGAATGAGAGGTGAAGCTTACAGGAGTAGGGCTTTTCCTGAGTACTGAAACTAGCTTCACTTTTGACTCTGATTTATAGACGCAGAACTTCATGAGTTACCTAAAGTGTTGCTCTGCTCAGTACATTATTTAAAGGCTCAGAAAGGAAGTTTGATTATTTATATTCCTTTTTTTTCCCCCCAAAGTATCTTTTTTTAAAGGAAAACCAGTTATGGTAGAGCCTGAGAAATGTGCAAATGAAAGTAGACTTTTTAAACACTTTTTGTCCTTCCTGAGACTTTTAATAGCAAATATTGAAATAAAGTCAGAGAGCTACAAAATCAGAAGCTTTCAGAGGTTAGGTAAATTAAAAAAAAGCTTATAGTAAAAAGAAAGGGGAACTGGGGCCTGCTGCATGATAGTCATTATTTTTAAAAAGTTAAGATTTTTATATTTGTATTAGTATTGAAGATTCATGTTAAATTGTTAACATTTCCCAAGATCTATTTCCAAGTTGTAGACTGACAACAAATAGGACAGTATTTTCAATAACAAAGTATATATTATCATGCAGCGTGGTTTTAGGGGTGCACATACTAAGTAAGCAGACTTCATTCTAGGAATAAAAATAGAATGTGCAGTATATGGATCAAGAGAAGATGTTTTAAAAAGGTGCTACAGCTTGAAATGAATGAGATAAGATGAATGTGTTATCTATAGAAAGAACAGTTACTGGGTTCTACTATATTATCTAAGATTCCATAAAATTTTATTAGGTCAACTGCACATACCTTCTCTGGGAGTAGTTTTAGAAATAAGACATGCAGGATTTAGTATAGTATCTTTGATATCTTAATGGTAAGGGAAAAGCTGAATTTTTATCTGTCACAAGAAATACAAAACTGCTTCTGAGATAACAAAAACAGTATTGTATCGATAGCCTTTAGGTGGTGCTCTTTGTCCTGATTTTAATCCCTCATTTTTCTGGTTGATCAGATACCCTACTGTTATTAAAGTATACAGATTTTGTTTTTTAAAAAAAACTTTAACTCTTTGAACTAAAACATAAACACCTGCTCCAAGTGCAAAAGCCTGATCTGTCCTCAGCCGTCTTCTTACCTTCCTCTGTTCCATACACCCGTTGTGTTGCAGCCAGTTTGAATAATTTCTATTTCCCAAAGGGAGATTGCCACAAATTAAGGAGTGTGTGGCCAGAGATGAAGCCAAGAAGGTTCTTGAAACCAGATTATAAACTTTTAGTATATTATTGTCTATCATGCAAGTTTTCGCCACATTCATGTTGATGTTTTTCATGATTTTAGTTGAAGTAGATTAGGTAGAGGAATTGGATGAGCTGTAAAATTTTTACCCTAAATTAACTCATAATTTAAATAATAATTTCTCTATGGAAAATAAAAATTCAGTTTGCCCTTATTCTGCCATTGGTATGATGAATATTTATTGATATAGACTCTACCTGATGCCGAAATAATAGCAATGAAACAGTTTCATGGCCTCTGGATTGTACATACTAGTGGGAGGAAATACAAAATAAAGCAACAAACACGATAACTAAAGGCTGAGGTGAGTGTGTAAGGGAAGAAATAGTATGAAGTGATAGTGCACACAAGGAAACATATGTGGGCAAGGAAAGGCTCTTGTGATAAAAACTGGATAATGAGGAGCCAGTCCTGAAAGATGATTTCCAGGCAGGAGAAAAAATGATCGCAGGCTTTGGAGCAGGAAACGGCTTGGTAGATTTTAGGAAGTGTCAGTTTCGGCCAGCATTCTCAAAGGTAGGGAAAAAGTAGCTGAGATGAACTTGAGAGGCAGGCAGACCACAGCGTGAGTCATTTGGATTTGTCTTTAAATGCAATGGGAATTCATGAGAGAGTTTTACACAGGGGAGTATATGATCTTATTTATGTTTTTAAATGATCATTTGGCGTCTGTTGTTCTGAGGGACAAGAGTATTTGTGAGGAAATCACCCAGGAGATTTTCATTATAGTTCAGGTGAGCAATAAAGGTGGTTGGGGTGGGGTTGGTAACAGTAGAAATTTAGAGGAGTGATTCATTTTCAATCTGTTTTGGAGGAAAAAGAGATGGGTCTTTATAGTGGGTTGATTGTGAAGAAAGAATGGATAATGAGTCCTTCATATTTGGTTTGGCCAACTGGGGCCATTTATTCTCGTGTAGAAGACTGGGTAGAACAGAATTGGGAGTGCAAATCAAGAATTCAGGTTTGGACTTAAGTATGAACTGCATACTATATATCCAGTGTTGCAATATATATCTCTAGACATGAATGTTTATGTAAATGTTCAAGTCATTCTTTAGTCTTCATTCCTAGAAATGAAAACACTGGTTAGAAGGGCTTCCTTATTCTAATTATTGATAGGTAATGTCACACTGACTTTTAGGAAAGAATACAAGTTACTCTTCCACAGTCAATATATGAAAAATGCCTTGTTGCTATTTTGAAATTTTTACATTCTTTTTTCCTGAAACTTTTCCTTGATAGAAATGTCACTGGGGTGTTTGTGTGTAAGTGAAGGTGTTTACAATGTAACAGATAACAAAACTCAGGGTTGCAATTACATTAAATATGTAAAGGAAACTGGACATTTGCAAATAGAAGGAATGTTAGTAGTTGTGAATCCCCCCCCTTTTTTTTTTTTTTTTACCATGAAGAACCTTAGGACAGGGCTTCTCTTGTGTCTCAGATGGTAAAGAATCCACCTGCAATTCAGAAGACCTGGATTCTATCCCTGGGTTGAGAAGATCCCCTGGATTGAAGATCTCAGCCCCCTGGGTTGAGAAGGAAATGGCAACCCACTCCAGTATTCTTGCCTGAAGAATTCCATGGACAGAGGAACCTGGTGGGCTACAATCCATGGGGTCGCAAAAAGTCAGATACAACTGAATGACTAACGCACACACACACGCACATGCACACACCCCCTAGGAAAAGAGGTGAAGTGACTTTATAGTGATTTCATAGGTGGTCACTAACAGCTAAGATTAATACTAGTTTTTATGGACTGTGAAGAAAGCTGAGCACTGAAGAATTGATGCTTTTGAGCTGTGGTGTTGGAGAAGACTCCTGAGAGTTCCTTGGACTGCAAGGAGATCCAACCAGTCCATTCTGAAGGAGATCAGTCCTGGGTGTTCTTTGGAAGGAATGATGCTAAAGCTGAAACTCCAGTACTTTGGCCACTTGATGCTAAGAATTGACTCATTGGAACTGACTCTGATGCTGGGAGGGATTAGGGGCAGGAGGAGAAGGGGACGACAGAGGATGAGATGGCTGGATGGCATCACCAATGCAATAGACATGAGTTTGGGTGAAATCTGGGAGTTGGTGATGGACAGGGAGGCCTGGCGTGCTGCGATTCATGTGGTCGCAAAGAGTCGGACATGACTGAGCGACTGAACTGACTGACTGACTGATGCTTTGTTTAGGTTTTTAAAATTTTTTATTTATTACTGGTGGTTAATTAAGTATATCAAATAATTTCAACATTTTTATGAAATTAAACCATTTCTTCCCAAAGTTCATATAGCCAGTTTAATTTTAATTTTTATTGAAGTGTAGTTGATTTGCAATGTCATGTTAGTTTCTGCTGTACAGCAGAGTGGATCATGTATGTGTGTGTGTGAGTTTTCAGTGTGTCTGACTCTTTGCGACCCCATGGACTATAGCCCACCAGGCTCCTCTACCCATGGAATTCTCCAAGCAAGAATACTGGAGTGGGTTGCCATTCCTTTCTCTGGGAGTCTTTCTGACCCAGGGATTGAACCCAGGTCCCCTGTGTAGCCAGCAGATTCTTCACTGTCTGAGCCACCAGGGAATCCCACATTTACATCTATCCACACTTTTTTAGATTTTTTTTCCACATAGGTCATTACAAAATATTGAGTAGAGTTTCCTGTGCTATACAGTAGGTCCTTATTAGTTACCTATTTTGTATATATAGTGTGTATATGTCAGTTCCAATCTCCAAGCTTATCCCTTCCCCGTTCTCCCTTGTGAAAGTTGCTCAGTTGTGTCTGACTCTTTGCAACCCCATGAACTATACAATCCATGGAATTCTCTGGGCCAGAATACTGGAGTGGGTGGCCTTTCCCTTCTCCAGGGGAACTTCCCAACCCAGGGATCTAACCCAGGTCTCCCTCATTGCAGGTGGATTCTTTACCAACTGATTTGTCAGAGAAGCCCTTGGTAACCATAAGTTTGTTTTCTACATCTGTGACTATTTCTGTTTCATAAATAAGCTCATCTGTACCATTTTTTTAGATTCCACAAGTAAGTAATATCAAATGATATTTCTTTCTCTGACTTACTTCACTCAGTATGACAATATCTAGGTCCATCCATGTTGCTGCAGATGGTGTTATCTTGTTCTTTTTTGTGGCTGAGTAGTATTCCATTGTATACATGTACCATCTTCTTTGTCCATTCCTCTGTCAATGGACATTTAGGTTGCTTCCATGTCCTCGCTATTGTAAACATTGTTGCTCTGAACATTGGAGTATATGTCTATTTTTGAGTTATAGTTTTCTCCATACATATGTCCAGGAGTAGGATTGCTGGATTGTGTGGTAGTTCTGTTGTTAGTTTCTTAAGGAACCTCCGTGTTCTCCATAGTGGCTTTACCAATTTACATCGCCATGAACAACGTAAGAGGGTTCTCTTTTCTCCACACCCTCTCCAGTATTTATTGTTTGTAAATTTGTTGATGATGACTATTCTGAACTGCGTGTGGTAATACCTCATTGTAGATTTAATCTGCATCTGTATACTGATTAGTGATGTTGACCATCCTTTTGTGTGCTTTTGGGCCATCTGTAACAGATAGCCAGTTTTAATGGTCTGTACTAACTTGTCTGCTCAAGTGAATTAATCCACTTTTGTAAATACAGGATCGTGTAACCACAAATCCGAGTTATTTATCCAACTCTAAGGAGAATGTTGAAAAAAACTGGAGATTTAAGTGAGAAAAGGAAAACAAATGAATTTGAAAGCTTTTGGAAATAAATTAGAAGGAAATGTATAATCTTCTTAGGTAATTTTATATATAGAACCTAAAGAGCATAACTAAGAAATCATATTATTTGAATCATACATATTATTTTAAGTTAATTTGAAACCAACATTGAGAAAATTACTGTATTCCTTTGTATGCTTTTTTTGTTGCTATTGTTTTGAACTTAAGGGAAACCAGACATCAGTTTGGATGAAATACTCTCTGTAAGAGGAGATTAAAGTAATGTAATATAATTGGTCAGTAGAAGAAAACAAAATATGAAATATGATAAGCATGTATAATTTCCACAGGTGTGAGAATAACACAAAAGGAGGTTAAGAATTAGCAAAAAGGAAGAAAAGTGTTTGGAAACAGCTTGAATTTTCTATTCTATAAAAAATAAATTTAAGTAGGTTTGGGAATTATTTTCTTAAAGAAAATTTTAGTGGAGACATAAGCATTAGAGGCAATTATCTAACTTTGAATGGAGAAAATAACATTTATCAAAGAGAAGTTTTGCTTGTTGTTATTGGACAAACACAAGAAAAAAGGAAGAATTGATTTCAAAAAAGGAAGGACAAACACACGAAAAAGGAAGAATTAATTTCAGGGAAATAAATGCTTTAAGGGCTAATTTCTTTACATGTTAACCTGAGAATAGAATAATGTCATAAACCATTTTCAAGTAAATCATATTTGCCATTCATTTTTGCTGTATTTTGGGCTCCCCTGGTGGCTCAGACGGTAAAGGGTCTGCCTGCAATGTGTGAGACCTGGGTCAGACCAATAACAGAACATAACATATTTTAATATAGCTTTTAAATATTGTTAAAATGCAATAAATAATCAAAACTTTGCCATATAACATTTTGTTTTCATCCAAGCACTTTTTAATTTCCTTTGGATGAGTGTTAATTTAATGTTGGTAAATAAAATTATCTTTTCTTCTCTTTGAGACTTTGTGACAGGAGTCATTAGTAAACACTTAAGAATTATAGAGAACTAATTACTAAATCCAGTAAAGCAGTTTTTCTCTATTGATCAATAGTTGGATACATTTTCTTAAGTTGTATTATTTTCTTGTTTCTCTTTCATATCCTTTTCTCTGTCTCTCAAAATATATATATATAGCTCTCAACACTTCCCATTTGCTTAATCACTAAATTTCTAATGTTTTAGAAATGGTATTTCCGGGAGCATTTTGCATCAAAGGACTTTAGTTGAGTAGGCTGGCTAACTAAAAATGTTGAATTAGGAAAATGATTAGAGCAGGACTCAAAATTGCACTTAATTTTTAATTACTGTTTTGTCTTGTCTTGTGTTCTTAAAGCTTTTTTTTTTTTTTTTTAAATATGGAATGCTTGCCTAGAATGGAGAAGACAGAGGGTGAAGAATCTTAGAGTTTTTCAGTGGAATACAGGATGCTTTAATTTTGCTTAGTCTCTGAGTATTCTTCCTTCTTCATATTGCTTCTTTCTTATGAAAATCACTTTTATTTTTCTTAGATTTAACTTTTACTATAATGAAATAAAGAGGGGAGGTGGTTTCTTAGGTTAAAATATATATTAGTGTAATAAAGTGAATTATTTAAAATGATCTTTAAATTTAATATATAATAGTAAAAGAGCTAGAGCTGACTTTTAGGGATATTCAGTGCTGTAGAAGAAACTATCACTGTTTTTACTGTTTCCCAGATTACCTACCTTAATGTAGCCAGTTTTGTTGAAATTCACATGACCTAACTTCTGAAACAGAGGAAACTCACAGAGAAGAATAAGTAGGGAGGCATGTGTCAATAAGATGTTAACACAAACTCAGTTCTGCCCACAGTTATAGTTTGCAGACAGATACACATTTTAAAGTTCATGGTCTTGATAATATGAATTATCCTAGATGGTTGGTACCCTTATTTAATGCCCTGTGGAGATCCTAATTCTAATTCAAGAAGGGAGACTCAGGAATTTATGTTTTTAAAAATTACCCAGGTTATTTTAGAAGTCCATTTTGGGGAATGCGTGTCCAGTTTAGAATTTCCTTATTTTGTAGTGTCAACTGTGGACATAGAAATAAATGTTTTTTTTTTTTTTTTTTCATTTCAGGATTATTACTTTATATTTTCCTTTAAAACAGGAGTTTCACAAGCATCAGGAAATACTACTTACTTTACTGTAGCCAGTTTTGTTGAAATTCACATGACCTAACTTCTGAAATAGAGGAAACTCACAGAGAAAAATAAGTAGGGAGGCATGTGTCAATGAGATGTTAGCACAAACTCAATTCTGCCCACAGTTATAGTTTGCAGACAGATACACATTTTAAAGTTCATGGTCTTGAACAAGAGAAAGTAATGTTGCTACATTTACCAAAATATGATCTGCCAAGCCGAGTTTCTGACGGTAGCAGGGATATGTTAAGCATGGATTTCCCCTAGTTCAATGAGTTTGGGAAAAGATGAGTGCTAAAGACGTGCCTTATTGTATCACTGTAAAAGTGAATGCATTGTGTGACTCTTTAGTTAGGGGAGATGGAATGTATAGTTCTGAACTTATTGACCAAAGAACTCCATAGATATGCTTGTCCCTTTTACCCTGCTTCCACTATTCACTTTACATTTTCTCCTCCAGATTATTGAATTTAGAAACTTCATTATGGCCAGCACCTATAACAATATATGATGGATAGTAGGTACCTGAGAAATGTTTGTTGAGTTATCAGACATATAAATGAATGACTGGACCCCTTCAGAAGAGGCATGTTAGTAGTCTGATGACTTGTCCTTTCACAGAAGGCAGTAAGAGTAGGTAATGGCAGATAAAGGCAGTCTGGGATTCTCTGTCCACATTTTCTATTAGCTTGGCCTTATAGAATCCAAAATCACTCCATAAAGAATAATTTTCCCTTCTTATTTGCCATAAATGACCTTTATGGGTAAGATTTGGGATCTGAAAAATTTGCAACTTGAAAAAGGAAGCTAAAATGAGAAGCATAATCAGAAATAGAAGCAAAATGCATTGATATTCTATTTTTGGCTTTCATATTAATTGCTTGCTAAAATATTGATTTCACTATCTACTGTACTTCTAAAGTGATACTAAAATGTCTGATGTTTTTGGATAGACTTTAGTAGTGATTACCCTTATTTATCTTCGTGTGTGAAATAAAAGGAAATGTTCTGATAGGGCATTCAAGTGAACCATAGGCATAGTTGTGTCTAACCAGATGTAATATATGGGAGGTAATGATTAAGCAATGCTTTTTGTAGCTTCCTCAGAATGGTTGGTAAAAATTGTGGTAAGAAAAAAATGAGGAAATTCAATTTTATTGGTCACTAGTTCTTAAAAATGCACAAATTAGCCAGTGTGTTTTACTGTATTTTTTCTTTTATTTTAGTGGTATTAGCACATTACATTGAATGAAAGTATGAGTAGTATAACAGGGATATTAAGGTCAGACAAAACAGTTTAAATTTTTGCTTGAGCACTGGATGATAGAGCTGTGTGATCCTGCACAGGTTTTTTTCAACTATAAATCATGATGGTAGTAGTAACTGCTACTTCATAGGAAATTACACACAGTGTTAAGGCAGTGCCTGGTATGGGTAAGTTCTCATCAGATAATAGTAATGAATAAAAATTATGTTCATGCTAATTAACAGCTATTTTAATGTAAAAAACTGCCTTTCTTGGTTTGTTTTAGTTATTATCAATGGTAGTTACAATATGGACAATTAAAAATCTTTCATTCTAATACATATGTTTTTGTAAGTGCCATTTGATATCAGCATATCCCAAGTCTGGCCAAACCTGATTTGCTGTCGATAAATTAATTGGGGATATTCAATATAACATACTGAAATATTGCCTTTTAAATAACCAAGGTGCCTCTTTCTAAATAGTTTTAATTTTTTCCTAATTTTGAATATGATATGTCCCTTTGGCAGCCAATCAGAAGATAGAAAAATTTAAAAAATGATATAAAAGGAGAAAAACTAGAATATATGGAATAAAAGGAAGTAAGTCTGCATGATAACACATCCTAGATAGCACACTACCAGTAGTTCAGCCTTTTAATGTATATACATATTCAAATGTGTATTCACAAGTAGTTATGCACGATTGTACTTTTACATTACATAGTCATCAATATCATAGTCATTGGATCCATCCATAGTCATTGGATGGCTGGATGCCATCACTGACTCGATGGACATGAATTTGAGCAAGCTCCAGGAGTTGGTGATGGACAGGGAAGCCTGGTGTGCTGCAGTCCATGGGGTGGCAAAGAGTCAGACACTACTGAGCGACTGAGCTGAACTGAGTCATTAGTACATTCTCATGCCTTCTTACTAACCTTTATACATATTCATATATCTTTATATCACATTTTCACATATACATACCAATGCACATTTTAAGGAGACAATATTTTGAACTTATGGGTATCTATTTTTTAACTTAGAATATATGTGGGATATTGTAAATATTAAAAAAGATAAAACTGAAGAATATTTATGCTTTTATATTGTTTCATTTTATAGATAATCTATTTAACCGACCTTCCTTTGTTGTGATTTTTATTAATGCATTTTATTTTTCTGGTTAGAAAAGTTCTATTGGCCATGGCAGACAATTTGAGTAATACTAAATAGTAGAAAGGGTGGGGGGGGGAGTTCATTATTATTCTTTCCTCAAGAGGGTAACTTTGGGATTGTCTTAATATTTTTATTGTGTATGTCTCTTACAGAGTTAGTATAATATTTTTCATAGTTTACAATGTGTGAGCCTTCTTGTTCTTGTATCATATTCAATTATATATATTAACCATTTTCACAGAGCTAAATAATTACATTTTAAAAGTTTTCCATAATAAATCATCTCATAACATTTTTATGTTTAAAAATTGTACTATACTTTGGTAGTTATACAGTTCTTAACATTTTGAAATTGACTTTTGTCATTCGGAATAATCCTGTAAAGACTCATCAGAGTTGAGTTTATTAGTTACTCTTTCCTTTTTATTGCTAATTAGTAAGTTTTTCATGGTATCGATTTACCATGTTTTGTTCAACCATTCATCTGCTAAAGGGCATTTGAGTTGGCCTTAGTTTTTTGGCTATCCCAAGTTAAATTATAAGCATTTGTATACGGATTTTTGTGTGAACATACTTTTCAGTTCTCTGGGATGGACGCCGCGGAGTAAATCTGATGGTCGTATGACAGTTCTCTGCTTCGTTTATTACTGTTTCCCAGAGTGACAATACCATTAGCAATGTATGAATGTTCCAGTTTATCTACGTCCTTGCCAACATTTCTTGCTGTCATTACTTTAAAAGTTTTTTTTAGTATTTATTTTTATTTATTTGTCTGTGCTGGATCTTAGTTGCTGCACACGAGATACTCGATCTTTGTTGTGACATGCGGTAATTTTCAGTTGCAGCATGTGAGCTCTTTAATTGGGCCATGTGGAATCTAGTTCCTGAAAAAAAGATGGAAACCAGGCCCCCTGAATTGGGAACATGAAGTCCTAGCCACTGGACCACTAGGGAATTCCCCCTCAGTATTTTTTACTTTACCCATTTTGATAGGTTGTAGTGAAATCTTGTTATGCTTGTAATCTGCATTTCCCTAATGGCTAATGATGTTGAGCAGCTTTGCTTGTGCTCTTTTGCCATCTGTTTGTCCTTCATGTAATATCTTTTTTATTTTTTGTCCATGTTCTAACTAGATTGTTTATTTTTTACCGTAGAGTTTTGAAAGTTACTTATGTATTCTGAGTACTAGATCTTTGTCACATAGGTAGTTTGCAAATATTCTCATCTTGTCTATAGCTTATCCTTTTTAATATCATTAACAGAGATTTTCACAGAGCAAAAAATTTTAATTTGAGTGAAATTCAGTTTCTCTCTTTTTCCTTTTGTTGTCAAGCCTAAGAACTCATTTCCTAGTCCTTGATCTCAAAGGCTTTTTATTTCTTTTCTTCAAAAAGTTTATCAGTTCAGTTCAGTTGCTCAGTTGTGTCCGACTCTGTGACCCACAGACTGCAGCATGCCAGGCCTCCCTGTCCATTGCCAACGCCAGAGTTTACTCAAACTCATGTCCATTGCATCGGTGATGCCATCCAGCCATCTCATCCTCTGTCATCCTCTTCTCCTCCTGCCTTCGATCTTTCCTAGCATCAAAGTCTTTTCCAATGAGTCAACTCTTCACATGAGGTGGCCAAAGTACTGAAGCTTCATCAGTCCTTCCAATGAATATTCAGGACTGATTTATTTTAGGATGGACTGGTTGCATCTCCTTGCAGTATAAGGGACTCTCAGGAGTCTTCCCAATACCACAGTTCAGAAGCATCAATTTTTCGGTGCTCAGCTTTCTTTATAGTCCAACTCTCACATCCATCTGTGACTACTGGAAAAACCATAGCTTTGACTAGAGGGACCTTTGTCAGCAAAGTAATGTCTGTGGTTTTTAATATGCTGTCTAGATTGGTCATAATTTTTCTTCTAAGGAGGAAGTGTCTTTTAATTTCATGTCTGCAGTCACAATCTGCAGTGATTTTGGAGCCTAAGAAAATAGTCGGTTTCTGTTTCCATTGTTTCCCCTTCTATTTGCCATGAAGTAATGGGACTGGATGTCGTGATCTTATTTTTTTGAATGTTGAGCTTTATTCCAGCTTTTTCACTCTCCTCTTTCACTTTCATCAAGAGACTCTTTAGTTCCTCTTCGCTTTCTGCCATAAGGGTGGTGTCATCTGCATATCTGAGGTTACTGATACTTCTCCCGGCAGTCTTGATTCCAGCTTGAGCTTCATCCAGCCTGGCATTTCACATGATGTACTCTGTGTATAAGTTAAATAAACAGGGTGGCAATATACAGCCTTGACGTACTCCTTTCCCAATTTGGAACCAGTCTGTTTATAGTTTTCCATTTTCCATTTAAATCTGTGCTACATCTTGAGTTGATATGACTGTTTATATTTGTATTATTTGTTTATTTGACTCTTCTTTATATTTCCAATTAACATTCTGTTTATATTTTAAAAACAGAAATGTGTACTTGCCACAATAATCATTACCAGTTTGTTGTTCATTGTTTAGTTGTTCAGACCTGTCTGAGTCTTTGCAACCCCACAGACTGCAATGTTGACTGCACGCCAGGAGTCATTGGTTCAGAGAAATCCTGAAATCCCACTGGGAAGCCGTCATGCTTGTTCCTTGAGTAAACTCTTCTCCAGCTTCTTGGGAGGGGCTTCACAATTCATTTTTCTCTGTTGGTCCTGTTTTATAATTATCCCTGGCTATATTTGGATGCTTAAAAGTTGTATTAGCCTGCTTCTTGCCTATGAAGATTAGGGAGCTGAGGGTTGTTTTAATACTTATTCAGTCATAATCTCTCCTAGAAGAGGCTAATGGTTCATTTAATAGTGTAGATGTTTCAGAAACTAATTGATTTCAGGTATTGTTGTTGTTGTTTACTCCCTCAGTTGTGTCCAACTCTTTGCGACCCCATGGACTGCAGCATGCCAGGCTTTCCTGTCCTTCACCATCTCCCAGAGCTTGCTCAAACTCATGTCCATTGAGTCAGTGATGCCATCAAACCATCTCATCTTCTATCATCCCCTTTTCCTCCTGCCTTCAATCTTTCCCAGCATCAGGGTCTTTTCCAGTGAGTCAGCTCTTGGATCAGGTGGCCAAAGTATTGGAGCTTCAGCTTCAGCATCAGGCCCTTCAATGATTATTCAGGATTGATTTCCTTCAGGATTGACTGGTTTGATCTCCTTGCAGTCCAGGTGACTCTCAAAAATCTTCTCCAGCACCATAGTTCAAAAGCATCAATTCTTCGGCACTCAGCCTTCTTTATGGTCCAACTGACATCCATACACGACTACCGGAAAAACCATAGCTTTGACTATACAGAACTTTGTCAGCAAAGTAATGTCTCTGCTTTTTAATATGGTTTCTAGTTTTGTCATGGCTTTTCTTCCAAGGAGCAAGTGTCTTTTAATTTCATGGCTGCAGTCACCATCTGCAGTGATTTTGGATCCCAAGAAAATCATTTCACATGATTCAGGTTTATGTGCCAATAATCACACTCTAAGTTTTGCACTGTGTCTTATCTCTTTGGACTTAGTTAAGCTTATCAGAGTAAGGAAGAGTCAAACCCTTTGGCACTTTTCCCTGAGCCTTATTTTCCAATCAAAAGTATTTGCTTGAAGTGCTGGTCAATAAAAACAAGTAGGTTAGTAGTATGAGAGATATGCCTATGGTTACTTGTGCCTTCCAAATCTATTTCCATCCATGTACAGTAGGTAACACATACTTCATGATGGAGAGTTCAGGTTGCAGTGTCTATAATCCTGTTTATGTTTAACATGCCAGCATCTAAGAGCAAACCAACAGTTGCTTTTCAAAACAATAGTATATGCCAAAAAGCTTAGTCTTAGCTACAAAAACCCAGGGGTCTTCCCTTTGGAGACCTGCCATAGGCTTCCTGCATCTTCCCAGTCTGCCATAAACACTGCCCAAACCTGCTGTAAGAACTTTATCATGTTCCAGAACTCAGAACTCAGAAGGCTTCTGAGCAACACAGGTCAATTAAAATAGACTGTGGAGTAGATAAAACCAAGGCTATGGCCCCACTCCCTGTTAATGGCATGGGATGTATTTTGCTTGGGGTCACCTTAATCCACTCAGTGCCATTAACAATGAGTGGGGCCATAGCCTTGGTTTTATCTACTCCACAGTCTATTTTAATTGACCTGTATTGCTCAAAGGCCTTCTGAGTTCTGGAACATGATAAAGTTCTTGCAGCAGGTATAGACAATGTTTATGACTGTTTATGGCAGACTGTCCACAGATCACTGTCATAAATATTGTCCATACCCATTGGCCATACCTGAAGCTGAAGCTCCAAATACTTTGCCACCTGATGGGAAGAACTGATTCCTTAGAAAAGACCCTGATGCTGGGAAAGTTTGAAGGCAGGAGGAGAAGGGACAACAGAGGATGAGATGGTTGGATGGCATCACTGATGCGATGGGCATGAGTTTGAGTAAGCTTCGGCAGTTGGTGATGGACAGGGAGGCCTGGTATGTTGCAGTCCATGGGGTTGCAAAGAGTCAGACACTACACTGAACTGAACTGATGGCAGCCTGGGAACATATAGGAAGCCTCTGGCAAGTCTTCACAGGGAGGACCCCTGGGTTTTTTTAGTAAGGCTAAGCTTTTTTGCCTACATTATTCTTTTGAAAAGCAAACATTGGTTTGCTCCTCAGTGCTGGCGTGTTAGACATAAACAGGATAATGATCACTGTGCAACCTGAACTCATCATGAAGTATGTTACTACTGTGATGGTGGTGGTTTAGTTGCTCATACGTGTCTGACTCTAACCCTGTGGACTGTAGCCTGCCAGGCCCCTCTGTCCATGGGATTCTCCAGGCAAGAATACTGGAGTGGGTTGCCATTTCCTTCTCCAGGGGATCTTCCAGACCTAGGATTGAGCTTGGGTCTCCAACATTGCAGGCAGATTCTTTACTAGCTGAGCTACAAGTGAACAAATCATAAAATTAGACATGTGAAAGTTGGACATTTCGTTGTTAAGTGAAATGGTAGATGAAAATAAATTTGAAAGGTGCAAGTAACTATAGGCATATATCTCATACTACTAGCTGACTTTTTTTTTTATTGACTTGCACTTCCCTCTTTTCCAATGGAGAAAGGTTGTTATAGGCAGGAGTAAGCATGGTTTTACTACAAAACCCTAGATGTCCTCATTACAAGGATCTCACAGAGTTCCTTGTGACTGGCTAACAGAGCAGGAAAATGTGTAGCCTTGTTTACAGAGGGTTTTTGCTGGCACCTACCAAAAGTGAACATTTTGTAGAGAAACCCCGCTCAGGCATGTCCCTAAAAGCCAATCGACTATGGAAATTCTGTTTTGATAGAAGAGAAGGCCTGAGGTACAGATTTTCATTGATTCACACACAACAGTCTGGGCTTCCCTCGTGGCTCAGACAGTAAAGAATCTTCCTGCAGTGTGGGAGACCAAGGTTTAATTCCTGGGTCAGGAGGATCCCCTGGAGAAGGAAATGGCAACCCACTCCAGTATTCTTGCCTGGAAAATCCGATGGACAGAGGAGTCTGGTGGGCTACAGTCCATGGGGTCACAAAAGAGTTGGACATGACTGCGCAACTAACTCTTCCATGCACAACACTCTAATAGATAAGTTGGCCAGTCAGAAGCTTGAAAACAAAACAAAACAAAAATGAAAGTTGTTAACAAGGTAATTTTAATAGTATGCTAGGAGATAATACATATGTATAGTGGACTGCAGCCATGAAGTTAAAAGATGCTTGCTCCTGGGAAGGAAAGCTATGACAAACCTAGACAGCATATTATTAATAAAGATCAGAGACATTACTTTGATGGCAAAGGTATCTTTTGTCAAAGCTATTGTTTCTCCAGTAGTCATGTACAGATGTGAGAGCTGGATCAAACAGAAGGCTGAGTGCCCAAGAACTGATGCTTTTGAACTGTGGGGTTGGAGGAGACTCTTGAGAGTCCCTTGGACTGCAGGGAGTTCAAACCAGTCAGTCCTAAAGGAAATCAATCCTGAATATTCATTGGAAGGACTGACGCTGAATCTGAAGCCTAGCATGTAAAAGTATTTTTGCCACTTGTTAACTGGAGGGCATCCATTGTAGAAGACGCTCTCAATCAGGAAGAAAATATGGTCTGTCCAGTGAGTGTCAGTTTTTCCCCAGCCACTGTACTTTTTGTGGAATTGACCCATATTAAAAATAACCATGTAGTATAGAAGGAAGCTAAACATGGGTTCAAAATGGTATTTCCTTCCTCATAGACTGGTCTAACTCCTGTATTGCAGATGCATTACCCAGTTTACCAACTTCAGGGTCCAGTCCTGAGAGCAGGGGTTTGGTAACATTCCCTAGGGCAACCGGTACGCCCAGGACAGCCAGAGTATATCCATCCCGGTTGCAGTTTGTCCTCCTAAGACAAATGCATATTCTAGACATGAATTTATTTTTACCACCTGTGATGCTTCTAGCAACACTCAGTGTTGTTTGACTTGATTCATTATTATAGCTAACTTCTGAAGAAGTTGCATCACTTGTGATGAAGAAATTTCATTTGCAGCAGAATTATGGTAACAGATTTCTGTTCATGAAATTCACTTGTGTGTCTTACTATGTACCCCAACACCCAGAAGTCTCTGACTTGGTAGAAGAGTGTCTGTTTTGTTATAAGTTGCAGAATAAGATTTCCTTCTCTACAGAACATGGTATATTCATGAAGTGAGGCAGAATGCATTCTGTGTTGCTGGGACCTCCACAGCCAGCCTACATAGGGTTACTGAACCAGGGAGTGGCAGTGGGTTGGAGCCTTTTAGTACTGTACCTAAAAATCCACTTACAGAATTTGTTTCCAGCCTTAGTCTTCATACTAAATAATCAACAGGTAGAGAAGATGACCACTGAATTTGCAGAAGTGATGGATCCTTGTTAAGAAGGGGAAATTGGGTTGTTTTTAATCGCTGGCAAGGCAGAGTGTATTTTGGACTGAGGGTTCCTGTTAATATCCCCGTACCCAGTCAGTTCAGTCGCTCAGTTGTGTCCGACTCTTTGCGACCCCATGAAGTGCAGCATGCCAGGCCTCCCTGCCCATCACCAACTCCTGGATCTTACGCAAACTCATGTCCATTGAGTTGATGATGCCATCCAACCATCTCATCCTCTGTCATCCCCTTCTCCTCCTGCCCCCAATTCCTCCCAGCATCAGAGTCTTTCCCAGTGAGTCAACTCTTCGCATGAGGTGGCCAAAGTATTGGAGTTTCAGCCTCAGCATTAGTCCTTCCAATGAACACCCAGGACTGATCTCCTTTAGGATGGACTGGTTGGATCTCCTTGCAGTCCAAGGGACTCTCAAGAGTCTTCTCCAACACCACAGTGCAAAAGCATCAATTCTTCGGTGCTCAGTTTTCTTTATAGTGCAACTCTCACATACCCAGTAGTACTTGTCAAAAGGAAACCCGTGGAGCGTGGCCGACGGTGCACAGAGCCCGCTTGCGGGCTGCCAGACCTTGCTGAGCAGAATGTGCGGCTGGCTGGCTGCTGCAGCCCTGCTGAGGGACACGTGCCGCTGTCCGCGGTGGTCTCCCCGAGGTGTCTGCTCGCTTAGGGGTCCGGCCCTCCACAGACAGGAGCGAGAGGATGGAGAAACAGCCCTGCGTCCTGGACCAGGCTTGCTGCAGTTCCTGTTGTGTCCTCTCTCCATAAGCCGCTCAGTGATGCATTAATGAATTGATGAATGAAGAATTAGGAATAGCCTATGCAATTACTGATGGGGTTCCTAATATGATACCACAGGCAGCTAGGATGACACATCGGAATAGAAGCAAGAAGTGGAGCAGCATTAGATCATATTTAAAAGCAGCACACACAAGTCAATATGCTAAGTACCATCTACCTTTTAAAAGGTCAGAGTGGCGGGGGAGAAGGTTTCTGTCTCTCTGTGCACTGACTGTCCTTGTTCCGCTGGTATCTTCAGCAGGAGTTTTACTTGGGCTGTGTGGAGGAGAACTTCCCCCAGGGCTGCGCTGCCAGCACCAGCCTGGGCTATTACAGTCAGCTGTTGCCGATTACCGTATCTGTTGATGTGTTCTTCCACCTTTGGACTTGGACGGGTATTAACCTCTTCTGGCATAGATAAGGGAACCAGAGCCAAGATGGTATATCCTCATGATATGCCTAAGTGTCTGTCTCTGAAAGCCTGACCACATGGAAATATTGGAAACCCACTTACTGTGCTGGAAAGATGCTTTGCCTAGAGTCTCTCAGAGGTCTAGGACTATGGGAAGCTTAAGCTGCAGAGGCTTCTTTAACATACCTTGGTTCTGTCCTTTGGTTTTCTGAAGGTTCTCATTTATACTAGGGGTATCAGAAGAAACATGTCAAAAGAGAATGTCTTGTTGGAAATTAACAGCCACAGCCATCAACTTGTGACTTATTCCATTCGTAATGAAACGTTACTGATTGGAAATTTTATGTTTATTTTAGATTCAAAGTCTTTGGTAAAGTCATATGATAAGGATGACTGAAATAGTTCTGAAGAAGCTATGTTGGAATAGTTTTAGAGAAATGCATTTGAACTAATGTCACTCAAAGCTATAAATAAAATGGAAATTTCATGGACGTGCCAAAATTCTGAGTTTGTAAAATCACCTTCACTTCTTTGGCATCAGATGCTTACATTAATTATAATAAAATAAATAAAAAGATACTGATACTTTCCATTAAAAAAAAAAAGAGCCCTGTGGCAACCTAATCGAGACAGAACAGCTGAAGACTTATAAAGACTGTAAAATCCCTCATCAACTGAGAGACAGGCAGGTGGTAAGGAAACAGCCTGGATGATAGAAGAAGTGATTACAGAAAGAAGAATTACCAAGCTTGTCAGCTGTCTGATTTATTAGAATAAGCCACATGGACTATATTGCCATGTGGCTTCTAGTTGGATTTAGCCAGTGGGAGTTTGCATGTGGGAAAGGAGGGGTTCTCCTGCTTATTTTCCTGGTGTGAAAGTTGCTATGTGTCTCTGCCTAAGGCCACATTGCTGCAATTTCAGTAACTGCCCAGTCATACCCAGTGTTTCTTCCTTTAACTGCCTTTGTAAAAAAAATTCACTCATAAAGCATCCATACAAAAATCTTAAATTTGCTTGTTATCTCTTTTATCCGTGCCCCACTGCAATCTTAACTCATATATAAAAATATACACAAGTTCTAACTTGACTCTTAACAAATATTTTGATTTAAGCTCTTCCTTGCAAATGGCTGTTGTTTTGAAGTGAGATTGTGCTAATGTTATTGCCATTTAGTCTCTAAGTCACATTGGAATCTTTTGCAACCCCATGGACTATAGCCTGCCAAGCTTTCCTGTCCATGGGATTTCCCAGGCAAGCATACTGGAGTGGGTTGCCATCTCCTTCTCCAGGGGATCTTCCCTGCCCAGGGACTGAACCCAGGTCTCCTTCACTGACAGGTGGATTCTTTACTGCTCAGCCACTTGGGAAGCCCAGTTGTGCTAATACTTTATACAAAGTGAGAAACTTTTTATTTTCTTCCCTATATTGGAACAGCTTAAATAGCATACATGGATTGATTGTTCTTGATGGAGCTTTGATATACATTCTCCAGAGAAACAGTTTTGGATAGGTTGATTTTAGAAGTACACTTTTGATTCCTATTTCAATTTATTCCTGAATCATGTGAAAGTGAAAGTCACTCAGTTGTGTCCAACTCTTTGTGACCCCATGGACTATACAGTCCATGGAATTCTCTAGGCCAGAATACTGGAGTGAGTTCCCAACCCAGGGATCAAAACCAGGTCTCCCGCATTGCAGGCAGATTCTTTATCAGCTGAGCCACAATAGGTTCATTCAAGTTTTATATCATTTGTAGTCATTATTTTTATTTTAAGAGATTTTAAATTTATTGGTATATGCTTACACATATAATTTTCTAATGTTAAAAAAAAACTTTTATGCTTTTATAGTCATTCCTGTTATATTCATGATATGCAATTCCAGTTTTCTTATCTTTTAATGGGTTAATGGCCTGTTAGGTCCAGAGTTTCTATTGTACTTTAGAGATGATAAGGAGATCAACTTTTAAATCTTATTATTAAAAAGTTTTTGTCTCTTTATCTTAAAGTCAGGAGCTCTTATAGAAATGTTTTGAATTCACATCCCAAACTATTCAAGAAACTGATTAATTTTACTTTATGTCACCATTAACCATTAAGAGATGAATCTCTTAAATATATAGGATAGGCTCTTAAATCTAAAGAAATTTTGAAGTTAATCTAATCCAGACTTTACTGATCTGTAAATGAGGAAAGCAATAATATCACTTTCATAGGATTTTTCTGGGGATTAGATAAGAAAATGTTCCCCAGTGAAGGACCTTGCTTAAGATAAGCGCCCAGTGTGTATTATTTTTATTGCTGTTAACATAAATGATAAGATAAAAGTAATGTATGGTAATTAAGAGCCCAGTGAGTCATACAGGCCTAGTCACTGAATAAAGAAAAATACTAGTAAATGAAAATCTCCTTAGGGCAACTCAGGTGACTAGACTTGAACCCTGGAGAAAAAGCACTTGACATGAACATTATAGCCAAGGACTATATTATGAACGCTTTTCATGTTTCAGACTTGATGACTAGAAAATGGATGTTATGAACAGATATTGGAATATCAGGTGGAGAAGTTTGGTTTGTGGTGAAGAATTTTGTTTTAGATTTAGAGGTACAGCTTGGCATTGGAAGTATAACTCTAAATAAATAAAATATAGATTTCTTTTTTTTTAGAAAAGTGTAATTCTAGAGCATAAAACACTGGAAGTTCAAATTGAGATTTGGAGTCATCCTCACAGTTTCTACATCTGTATGTTCATTTCAAAGGAGATGGGTTGTAAGACAAAAGATGGGAAGCAAAATCCTGAGCCTTGGCACTCAGTTCAGTCACTCAGTTGTGTCCGACTCTTTGCAACTCTATGGACTGCAAGACTCCAAGACTCAAGAGTCTTTTCCAACACCACAGTTCAAAAGCATCAATTCTTTGGTGCTCAGCTTTCTTTATAGTCCAACTCTCACATCCATACATGACTACTGGAAAAACCATAGCTTTTACTAGACGGATCTTTGTTGGCAAAGTAATGTCTCTGCTTTTCAATAAGCTGTCTAGGTTGGTCATAACTTTTCTTCTAAGGAGCAAGTGTCTTTTAATTTCGTGGCTGCAGTCACCATCTGCAGTGATTTTGGAGCCCCCCAAAATAATAGAGTCTTGGCACTAGGAATCTAAGTGATTATTATGGAATCACTAATCCTTTCAGAATTATGTCTGTTAATACAAGAGTTAATTTAAAACTTTTAATTACCTAGGGTTGTTTTGTTTTACCTGACACCTTTGTTATACTTCAAACCAAAGTGTGTTTTATGGAACACTAGTTCTGTGAGATGTTAGACATTAATGGAGAAAAAAGACACTTGAATGTAGGACAGATAACGCATAAAACTTTATCATATTACTTATTAATGCTTATTAATCTAAGAGGAGAGGTACTATAATACAGTATTTCCCACACTGATTTGACCATAGCACCCTTTCATTCATGGAAATTCTCAGAAGCCTAGGATTCCATAAATTATACTTGAGGAAATCTTGCTTTGTATCTCTTTAGATAATGGTTCAGCTCATTTAATTATAGCTCCCGAAGATCATGGAGAATATATTGGAGGATCAGAAGACTAGGAATCTAATTATTAGGCTATGTTACAAAATCTGACTCTGCATAGCATGTGACTTTGGTCTTCAGTTTCTTCATTTGTAGAATGATTGCAGAACATTGTAAAGATTAGGCTAGAAATGTATGTGAAAGCTTATAGTTTTTTCCTTTGGAATAATACATTGTGAGTAAATTAGGATAGATTTCATTGTAGTTAAAGGTGAGTGTTATTTGGCACAAGGTGTAATTCAGATTTGTAATTTCAGTGTTTCTCTTTTTAAAAAAATGTTTGTAATTTGATCTTTGCCTTTTTGGGACTTGCTTGCCCATCCTTATGTTTAAGTTCTTAATGGCCTTTTTCCGCCTGTGTATTATGAAATCATTTAGAACTGCCTGTGACACTGGATGTCCAGTATAGTGTTAGTCACTCAGTCATGTCCAGCTCTGCAATCCCCTGGTGTGTTGCCCGCCAGGCTCCTCTGTCCATGGAATTCTCCAGGCAAGAATACTGGAGTGGGTTGCCATTCCCTTCTCCAGGGGAGATTCCCAGTCGAGGGATGGAACCCAGGTCTCCCGCATTGCAGGCGGATTCTTTACCAGCTGAGTCACCAAGGAAGCCCCAGGTATACAATATAAATGCTTATATTTTCCACCAAGAATATTCTCAAGAGTCTATATGGTCTGTGCACTTTGGAGTCTTTTCAAAGTCCAGTTGAAGCTGTGTCTTAGGATGGCTATTGATTTCATGGTTCCCTGGCACCCATTTATGCAGATTGAAGCATATAGGTTTACATGCATATTTTCACATTTTAGGGACATTTTCTTAAACTACATATCTGAGTATTTTGTTCCTTGATGTTAGTTGTTCCCCCCCCCACCCCCGATACTTCAATTATGTGTATATATAATCTTCTTTGGCCACCTTATATCCTTCGCATTTTCTCTGCCTTTTTCTTTATCTTTCATTCTACTCCCTTTTCTAATTTCTGTATTATGTGCCCATGACTGTGTTTTCTCAACCTGTTCATCCTTGTGGTTTTACCTTCCTTTCCATGCAGTTTTGGTTATTCCCTTTACTTTTTTCTTGGAGTTTTAAAGTGCAAACTTCATCTCCTCTTTCTCTCACTACTTCTTTTCTAAGTTATTTCATTTCTGCTTTGCCATTACGATGTGCTCACATTTTTCATCTGCTCCATGAAAATATATTTTTTAGTCAGTGTCCGAATCTTAATTTGAATGAAAGTATGTTGCTCTTTTTTCTTAACAGCATTTTTGTATGATGCTGTGATAGTTTTTTTTTTTTTAATCATTTTATTGGTTGAGCTAGGATCTCATGGGAGATGAGTGATCTGCTCAGCATCCCAGGTGGGTTAGTTGACAAACAGGTAGAGGCTCTCCAGGTCTTCAGCTCCCACAGATACAGAGCCCTAAATCATCTGTGAGATTCCCTGTGCTGTCTCTCCCCACCCACTCGCTCTATCTTTATGAACCAAAGCAGCCCAGGAATACCCTGCTGCAACCTGATTTATCACGTTTCTCCATTAGTTGTTTCAGGAACTCTTGGGAAGCCCGGGCTTCACAGAATGTTGCTACCCACCTTCAGAAAGAGTATTTTTTTCCCCCTCCTCTTATATAAATCTGCCGCCAGCTGCCTGCCATTGGGCCTGGGTAAGAAGTGTCCTTCCCTGATCCCTGTGCTTACAGGGATGCATATTACAGACACTGAAACTCAGAGATAATTTTTTCTTCCCTTTAAAGTTTGGTAAGAAAGATTTTTGAAAGAGTGATAATAAGATAAGTGAACAGAGGTTATAGCAGAGGGAGATAGGGATGAGCTACCATCTCCAGGTCAGAAGATGCTGTGTAGCCTTGTTCATTTGCTAAGTCATGTCTGACTCTTTGTGACCCCATGAACTGCAGCACACCAGGCTCCCCTGTCCTTCACTATTTCCAGGAGCTTCTCAGACTCATGTCCATTGGTCAGTGATGCCATCCAACCGTCTCATCTTCTGTTGTCCCCTTCTCCTCCTGCCCTCAGTCTTTCCCAGCATCAGGGTCTTTTCTAAGGAGTCAGTTCTTCGCATGAGGTGGCCAAAGTATTGGAGCTTCTGCTTCAGCATCAGTCCTTCCAGTGAATATTCAGGGTCGATCTCCTTTAGCGGGGACTCTGAAGTCTTCTGCACCACGATTCCAAAGCATCAGTTCTTCAGTGCTCAGCCTTCTTTATGGTCCAACTCTCACATCCGTACATGGCTACTGGAAAGACTAGAGCTTAGACTTACCAGACCTTTGTTGGCAAAGTGATGTCTTTGCTTTTTAATACACTGTCTTAGGTTGGTCATAGCTTTCCTTTCAGGGTGCACACATCTTTTAATTTTGTGGCTTTAGTCACCATCTGCAGTGATTTTGGAGCCCAAGAAAATAAAATCTGTCACTGCGTCCACCTTTTCACTTTCTATTTGCCATGAAATAATGGGACCAAATGCCATGATCTTAATTTTTTGAAATGTTGAGTTTCAAGCTGGCTGTTTCACTCTCCTCTTTGACCCTCATCAAGAGGCTGTTTAGTTCCTCTTCAATTTCTGCCATAAGGGTGGTGTCATCTGCATATCTGAGGCTGTTGATGTTTCTCCAGGCGGTCTTGATTTCAGCTTGTGATTCATCCAGCCCAGAGTTTCTCAGGATATACTTTGCATGTAAGTTAAATAAACTATATGGTATATAGCTTTGTTGTACTCTTTTCAGTCAGTTGTTTCATGTCTGGTTCTAACTGTTGCTTCTTGACCTGCATACAGGTTTCTCAGGAGACAGATAAGATGGTCTGGTATTCTCATCTCTTTAAGAATTTTCCAGTTTGTTGTGATCTACACAGTAAAAGGCTTTAGCATAGTCAATGAAGTGGAAGTATATATATATTTTAATTTTCTTGCTTTCTCTGTGATCAGTGAATGTTGCAAATTTGACTTGGGGATGGTCAAGTTCAAACAGAAGCAGCAGCTTGTTCTCCTTCTTCAGGGCAGGGGCTGAGGTGATGGGATGTGGAGCCTTGGGGAAAAAATTAAAGTCGCTCCCTGGGGAGAAGGTTGCTGTTCATCCAAGTCAGCCACCTCAGAGTACAGGTAATTGAAGCAGACAGGGTTCCCCATAAAGCTGCTTCTCAGGAGGTTCAGGCACTTCCTGGAAATACTGTCAGGAAAGTGTGGTTGGGGGAGTGGATTGCGCTCCTTCCCAATGATCGACACCAGGATGGGCCAGAGGAAAAGGTGGTCTCTTTACATTTAACAGGTGTTGAAGGTGAACGCCTGCCAGGGTGAAGGTGGGGTGGTGGGGTGGAGCAGGGTGGGGGCCTCTGGGTGAGGCCGAGGGTTGCTTTGAGCTTCATATTTAAGTTCAGAATATTCTGGATTATGGATTTCCTCTTGCCCTTTAGCCTTTAGTTCCTGCACATGTGGCTGGGCAGAGCTTGGCACCAGTTTGTTCATTAAAGAAAATCTGAGCCTTAACACACCTCTTATGTTCTTAAACGACACAGAAGCTCCCTCTTGTGGTGTCTTGTCAAATCACATACCTTTAATTTAGCGTTGAAAATATTTTGTCATAAACTTTTTGATTTCACATCAGAAGTTGAAATTCAAGGTTCAGATAGTTCCCTCAATTATTAATACCACAGAAGTCATGTAATAGGTAAATCTAGCTATCTTGTAAAACTGTGTTATAACAGATACAATTTAATAAATTGATATTGCTTAACATGAATGGTCTTCTTGAAGGCAATACCACCCCACTCCAGTCCTCTTGCCTGGCAAATCTCATGGACGGAGGAGCCTGGTGGGCTGCCGTCCATGGGGTCGCGAAGAGTCGGACACGACTGAGCGACTTCACTTTCACATTTCACTTTCATGCATTGGAGAAGGAAATGGCAACCCATTCCAGTGTTCTTGCCTGGATAATCCCAGGGACAGGGGAGCCTGGTGGGCTGCCGTCTATGGGGTCTCACAGAGTCGGACACGACTGAAGGGACTCAGCAGCAGCAGCAGCAGCAGGGACCTATAGTGCGTCTCTGAATGAAATACTGGTGCTTCACGGTAGGCTGAAATATATCCTCTAGTAGGTTTTTGTTTGTTTGTTTTAAGGAAAGGTTAATTCCATGAGATTTTAAATATGTTAAATATTTGTCTTTTATCTATGGATAACAGTTTGGCTGAGTGTAAATTTTCTGAGTCACATTATCTTTCATTAATTTTGTATGTCATTCCTTTACTGCCTTTATGGGATTAATTTTTGTTTAAAGTAGTCTGAGTCTAGCTAAGTGCCTTTTTTTTTTTTTAATTTCCCTCTGCCTAAGTGACTATCTTTTTTCCTGACTGTTCAAAGAAGTCTTTCTTCATCATTAAAATCTAGTAGCTTTATAAGGGAATGTCTTGTTGAAAGTTCTACATCAAAATCACCAGGGCTGTTCAACGCCTTTTAAAATTATAGATTAGTCTTTATTTATTACAGGAAAGCTTCCTAGTTGAATATATGTATTTTTTCTATTCTTACTGATTCTGCGTATGTTTGATTTTCTTTGTCTGGATATCATTTCTATAACTTTCTCTCTAATCTTTGAAGTATTGGTTTTCATTTATTTAATTTTTTTTTTGCATTTCTCAAGTGTCTTCTGTCTGTCCTTGTAATTCTCACAATCTCTGTTCTCCCTTGCCCGCTGCAGTGTGACTTTTATTTCTGTGGTACGTTTCATGTGTATTTCATGTAATTCAGTTGTATTTCATGTGTTTCCAGAGCTTTCAGCCCACTTTTTCTCTTTTTAAAATCCCTTATCTCACCACATTTATGAGCTTATTAAATCCTTGTTTTCAGCTTTTGATTTTAAGAATGAATTGTTTTCATCGCTTTGAAGGCTAGCAATATGGTAATTGTTCTGTTGTGCATTTGCTTTTCCTTTTGGGTTCTGAGGAAATTACTTTGAATGAGGTGAATTATTACCTTGGAGAGCTTTTCATATGAAGTTTGTATTAACTTTCTTTTGTTGTATAGCGTATTATGCAAATTTACCAGCTTGATAAAGCACAAATATATTATCTTACCATCTCCATAGTTCAAGAGTCTGGCACAGCTTTGAGTTCTCTGCCCAGAGTCTCCATCTCAGGGTGTCAGCTGGCTGCATTCTCATTTGAGGCTCTAGACAAGAATTCTTTTGCAAACTTATTAAACTGTTGTGAAGTATCCATTTATTGGAATTGTTGAACTAGGATCTTCCATTTCCTTGATGATTGTCAATGGGGGTTTCTCTCAGCTTCTAGAAGCTCCTCACCTTTCTTGGCACATGGTCCTCTCCATCTTCAAAACCAGCTAAATTTCACAGAGTCTTTTTGCTAATTTAAATCTCTGTCACTGCTTCTGCCCACCAGAGAAAGCTTTTGCTTTTAAGAATAGATTGTTGAACAGTTAATCAGTTAATCTTCTCTCAGACTAATTCAAAATCAAGTTAAGTTAGTAACTTAAGTTAGTTAATTAGTAAGATGGATTTACTCTGAGAGTTCCCTTTGCCACTGTTACATAATCAGAGGTGTGATGTTATCATAGTCAGTTCAGTTCAGTTCAGTCGCTCAGTTGTGCCTGACTCTTTGCGACCCCATGAATCACAGCATGCCAGGCCTCCCTGTCCATCACCAACTCCCGGAGCCCACCCAAACCCATGTGCATCGAGTTCGTGATGCAATCCAGCCATCTCATTCTCTGTTGTCCCCTTCTCTTCCTGCCCCCAATCCCTCCCAGAATCAGAGTCTTTTCCAGTGAGTCAACTCTTCTCATGAGGTGGCCAAAGTACTGCAGTTTCAGCTTTAGCATCATTCCCTCCAAAGAAATCCCAGGGCTGATCTCCTTCAGAATGGACTGGTTGGATCTCCTTGCGTCCAGGGGACTCTCAAGAGTCTTCTCCAACACCACAGTTCAAAAGCATCAATTCTTCAGTGCTCAGCCTTCTTCACAGTCCAACTCTCACATCCATACATGACCACTGGAAAAGCCATTGCCTTGACTAGATGGACCTTTTTTGGCAAAGTAATGTCTCTGCTTTTCTATATGCTATCTAGGTTGGTTATAACTTTTCTTCCAAGGAGTAAGCATCTTTTAATTTCATGGCTGCAATCACCATCTGCAGTGATTTTGGAGCCCCCCAAAAATAAAGTCTGACACTGTTTCCACTGTTTCCCCATCTATTTCCCATGAAGTGATGGGACCAGATGCCATGATCTTCGTTTTCTGAATGTTGAGCTTTAAGCCAACTTTTTCACTCTCCTCTTTCACTTTCATCAAGAGGCTTTTTAGCTCCTCTTCACTTTCTGCCATAAGGGTGGTGTCATCTGCATATCTGAGGTTATTGATATTTCTCCCGGCAATCTTGATTCCAGCTTGTGTTTCTTCCAGTCCAGCGTTTCTCAAGATGTACTCTGCATATAAGTTAAATAAGCAGGGTGACAATATACAGCCTTGGCGTACTCCTTTTCCTATTTGGAACCAGTCTGTTGTTCCATGTCTAGTTCTAACTGTTGCTTCCCAACCTGCATATAGGTTTCTCAAGAGGCAGGTCATAGTCAGACCCGGGAATTAGGATTGGGAGCCCCAAGCACCATTTTTGGGCCCTGCCTCACTTCACATGCACTCAGGAGAGGGCCTGCATATCTGTTCTGGACGAATGGGAATTGTTTTCTGGCTGTGATGGATGTTCCTCCTGAATGAGTCATGGAGCGTTTCTTTCTTTCCTACACGGAGGGATTGCTGTTTAGATTTAGAATTTGTGTCTGGCTCCACACCTTTATGACACATTCTTCCTTGTTTTGTTCCACCTTTCTGACTTCTCAGTGATGCTAGGTAGACAAGTATTCTTCCTATAAGATGTTCACATTTATTTCTACGTGTACTTAGTGTTTTTCTTTCTATATATATATTTTTTTCTCTTGTCATCTAGCTTATGCATGTGAAGCTTACTTTGTTTTGTATATTCTTTTTTTTTAAATTAATTTTGTATCTTACTGCTTTACTAAATTCCCTTATTTTTTTCGTAGTTTTTCTATTGGTTCCGGAATGAATTCAGTGTCCCAAAAAGAAGTAATAATTTCTGCAAATATGAGTGGTTTACCTCTTGATTTCCCATTCATAGGCTTCTAGTTCTTTTCACTTTCCCTCTAGTACATTATGAAAATTTGCAGAGTTAGTGTGTATCCTTGTCTTAGCTCCTGATTTTAGCAGTCTGTATGTGTGCATATGCATACCTGTATGTATGTGTGTGTATACACATTTATATATTTAATTATGTTAAATACCTCATCATGTTTTATGTTGAATAATATGATTTAGTTGACATTTGTCAATTGTCTATTTAAAATCTATGAAACTGGTCATTTGATTTTTCTAATTAGGTCTAATATGTTAAATTTTAATAGACTTCCTAAAACTAAGATCATGGCATCTGGTCCCATCACTTCATGGAAAATAGATGGGGAAACAGTGGCAGCAGTGTCAGACTTTATTTTTGGGGGCTCCAAAATCACTGCAGATGGTGATTTCAGCCATGAAATTAAAAGATGTTTACTCCTTGGAAGAAAAGTTATGACAACCTAGATAGCATATTCAAAAGCAGAGACATTACTTTGCCAACAAAGGTCCATCTAGTGAAGGCTATGGTTTTTCCAGTGGTCATGTATGGATGTG
>SJYQ01012017.1:0-13245 GCA_006410935.1 Redunca redunca
CCACTGAGTCCAGGAAGTCTTTACCCTGGAACTGAAGAGCTAACAGTAATTTAAAAGGCTAGGTAGGGATCTCTCTCTGTTCTTAGGAAAGTTGATATTCTGATATTTCTGGCAGAGGAACATATTTCTAAACTGACAGAATTAAAACCAATACAATATTGTGTAATTAGCCTCCAATTAAAATAAATAAATTTATGTTTTAAAAAATTGACCCTAAGTGAAACAAGCAAACGTGTCTTAAATGTTACTAATGAGTCTCTTGTGTAATAGACTTTGCGGACAGATAAAGGAACACAGACCTGGGGACAATGTCCTCAGAGAGGTGCCTGTAAACAACATTAGCCTCAGAAGAGGCCAGGTATGCAATAATTAGTATCAGATTACAAACAAAAGGTAACCATCTGTTATTTTATTTTAAAATTTTGTGAGGTATTTTAAGATGATAAAGACAATGTTTCCAGTTTATTAAACTTGCAATATTTGTAATTAATGGTTGAATGTGGGTTTCCCTTAAAGCTCAGTTGGTAAAGAATCCGCCTACAATGCAGGAGACCCAGGTTCAATTCCAGGGTTGGGTGAATCCCCTGGAAAAGGAAATGGCAACCCATACCATTATTCTTGCCTAGAGAATCCCATGGACATAGCCTGCCAGGCTCCTCTGTCCATAGGGTTGCAAGAGTCAGACAGGACTTAGCAACTAAACCACCACCCATGGTTGAAAGTGAAACTGAAAGTCACTCAGTTGTATCAGACTCTTTGCTCCCCATGGACTATACAGTCCAAGGAATTCTCCAGGCCGGAATGCTGGAGAGAACGATTCCCTTCTCCAGGGGATCTTCCCAACCCAGGGATCGAAGCCAGGTCTCCTGCATTGCAAGCGGATTCTTTACCAGCTGAGCCAACGGGGAAGCCCAAGAATACTCGAGTGGGTAGCCTATCCCTTCTCTAGCAGATCTTCCCTACCCAGGAATCAAACCGGGGTCTCCTGAATTGCAGGCAAATTCTTTACCAACTGAACTATCACGGAAGCCCAATTAGGTATCAGTGTAAACAATTCACATAATAATAGAGAAAAAATATTTTATCAAAAGAAAAGGCAAAGTGAAAATGTACTGTTGATAGTTTTCAGATATACCTTCCAGATCTTTATGATTCTTCTCTTTATACATTTCATGGGCCCTTTTAAAAAACTGAAGTATAGGTGATTTACTGTTGTATTAATTTCTGCTATAAAGTGGTTCAATTATACACACATATGCAATCTCTTTCATATTTTTTCCATTATGGTTTATCATAGGATATGGTTCCCTGTGCTATAAGTAGGACCTTGTTTATCCATTCTATGTATGTACTAGCTTGTGTCTGCTAATCCCAGACTCTTGTACTATCCCTCTCCCACTCTTCTCCCCACTTGAAAACCATAAGTCTGTTCTCTGTGTATGTCTGTTTTTATATGGTAGATTAGTTCACAGGTGTTATATTTTTAATTCCACATATAAGTGCTATCATATGGCATCTGTCTTTCTCTTTCTAACTTACTTAGTATGATAATCTCCATCTGCATCCACGCTGCTGCAGCTGGCATCATTTCATTGTTCATGACTAAAATCTAACTGTGTATATGCTGCAGCTTCTTTATCCATCCATCTGCCAGTGAACATTCAGGTTGCATCTCGTGGGCCTTTTTAGCTCTTTAGTTATTTATGATCTTATTCTATTTCATTAACATTTTAATACACATCTTTACATTTATGTTTACATATATTTTATATTTATTCATGTTCATATATTTTTGTTTGTTTTATAGAAACATTTTGAAATGCTTTCTCTATGAAAAGTGAAAGTCACTCAGTCATGTCCGACTCTTTGCGACCCCATGGACTGCCAGGCTCCTCTGTCCATGAAATTCTCCAGGCAAGAATACAGGAGCAGGTAGCTGTTCCCTTCTCCAGGGGATCTTCCCAACCCAGGGATCAAACCCAGGTCTCCCACATTGTGGGCAGATTCTTTACCAGCTGAGCCACCAGGGAAGCCCAATGTTCTACATCTGGTTAAAACCCTCTGTGTGTGCATGCTAAGTCGTTTCAGTTGTGTCCGACTCTTCTCAACTCTGTTTAGACTGTAGCCCACCAGCCTCCACTGTCCATGGGGACTCTCCAGGCAAGAATATTGGAGTGGATTGCCATTTTCTTCCCCAGGGGATCTTCCTGACCCAAGGAAAGAAACCATATCTCTTATGTCTCCTGCATAGGCAGGCAGGTTCTTTACCACTAGCGCCACCTAGGAAGGGCTAAATTTGAATCAGTTGGTCACACTGCAGGGCTTGTGGGATCTTAGTTCCCTGACCAGGGATCAAGCCGGTGGCCCCTGCATTGGCAGCTCAGAGTCTTAACCACCAATCCACCACGGAAGACCCTACCGCTTTGAATTTAATATGTCTGTGTGTAATTTTCTTTGAACATCACTTTTATGAGTTGATTAAACTTCTTAAATGTATAGATTTACTTCTTTCCTAGCATTTTGGAAAGTTTCCAGCCATACATTATTCTTACATTATTTCCCGTCCCATTCTCTCTTTCTCTTCCTCTTGGATCCAATTAAACATATGATAGACTTCAACATTGACCATTGGCTCCAGTATCTTTGTAAATTAAACAGTTCACTTCTCCCTTTTATAAGGATTACACAGTTTCTATTGTTGTAATTTTCAATTCATCGCTTTTTTCTTCTGAAATCTTTATCCAATAATTAAGCTCAAAGTGTGACTTTTTTCAGAAACATACTGCATTTTTCATTTCTAACACTTTCCTTTTAAAACTACATGTTGTCTCTTTCTCTTCTGAGAAATCCTTGCTTTTCATTATCTTCCTTTATCTCATAGCACAGTTGTATAGATTGATTTAAAATCTCTGTGTAATTCTATCAATAGCTGAGTCCTCAGGACTTGGCACCTGCAAGATGCCACTTCAGTAAATGATTGTTTTTTTTTTTGAATGGGTTACATTTTACCCATTCTTTATATAGTCTGTGACTTTGGATTCTATCCTCACATTTTGAATATTATACTTCATAAACTCTGAATTCTATTTTATTCACCTGGAAAATGTGAATGATTTTTTTAAGCTAGCAATAAACTCTTTGAGACTCAAACTACAAGCTTAGTCTTGCCTTATGTTGTATGGCTGAACACTCAGTTTAGTAATTTAAACCTTTGCTAAAACTGTTTTTCTTTGTTGTTGTTGTTTGAGCCATGGGCCTCTGGTTCACGGTTCATCTTGAAATGAGCATGCTTATATATGTTATTAAGGTCTGCTCTTCTCTAACTCTTTCATGAATTCCTGCATTAGTGTCAGACCTGCCCAGAGACCTTTCCATGTATCCTGTTATTGTATAGCATATTCTGCTAATGACATTTAGTTTCAGTTGGTTGATTGGGACACTTTATATCCTGTTGACTATATACTGTTTAGTATTTCTATCTGTTACTGAGTGAGTAGTACTTAATTTTCCAACTGTAAAAGTAGATTTGTAAATTTTTCATTTATTATGTTATTTTTTTGCTACATGTACTTTGAAGTTCTGTTTTTAGATGTTTTATTAGTTTGCTCCCTGGAGGAAGGCATAGCAACCCACTCCAGTATTCTTGCCTGGAGAATCCCATTGACAAAGAACCCTAGTGGGGTACAGTCTATGGGGTCACGCAGAGTCGGATACGACTGGAGACATGGCACCTTCACACTCATTAGTTTGCTTTCATAGCAATATAACATAATGGTAGAATAAGACAACAGAAATACATTGTCTAACAGTTCTGGATGCTAGAATTCACAAATCAAGGTATCAGTTTCTGCTGAAGAAGAGGAAGCTGAGCAACTAGCTCTTCCATGCCTCTCTCTGAGCTACTGGTGCAGTCAGTATCTTTGGTGTTCCCTCACTGCATATCTTCAGTTTCTGCCTCCATTATCACCTGGCTATCTTCTTCCTCCATGTCTCTGTCTTTATATCATCTTCTCATTATTTGTGTCTGCTTGCATCCAAATTTACCCTTTTAATGAGACCACTTGTGATACTGGAACAGAGCCCAGCCTAATGACCTCATCTTAACTTGGTAGAAGGTAGGGCTGGAGAAGAGAAGCTAGGGCTGGAGCCAGGTATGAGCAGGGTTTCTCTTCTGCTCAGAGGCCATCATTGCCTACTGGGAGTTGGGTCAGGTCCCAAGTTCCTAACACAGAAGGCCCAAGGGTTGGGTCTTAGCTGGTTCATTCACTATAAGTTTGGTCTTGCTACTCTTCCATTCCTACCCAGTTCTGCATGGATCTGTCTTGAAACCTTGGAGTCTCCAGTTAACCTTCAGAATGAGAATCATTCTATATGTTGTGTTTTCAATGTGATCCTAGTTGGGGAGCTGAGTTCCATGTCCTCCTACTTTGCCATCTTGAAACACAAGCTTGAGACATTTTTAAGTTTGTGTTCCTATATATCCTTGCCAATATTCATCATTTTCAGGCTTTTTTGAAGTTAGTCATCCTGAAACCTAGGAGGTCTTCCAGGTGTTGCCATGGATTCTTCTTATTCTAAATGTAAGCAATAATGAGAGAACGAAGAATAAGTAGTTCCACATCAAATTATTTTAGATATTGGTTTTCACCTATAGAGATTTTCTAATTCCATCATAACATCTATGCTTGTTGGTTCACATGTGACTATATGAAAAGTGCCATTGCCTTCTCTGAACAACTATGTTAGGTAGCTAGAATAGGAAAAAAGAGTCCAGAATGGCGGTGGCTAAAAGACAAGTAAGGGGAAAGCCTATGAAAATAGAACAAAGGAAGATCCGAGGACTGGAGTGAGGACCTCAGGCAGAACAAACAGCATTCCTGGCTAGCCCAGTTTACATAGGGCAGGCCCAGGGGGAGGAGAAAAACATATTAAAAAGGAGCCAAAGGGACGGGGTTCTCTCTCCTGCTCTCTCCTGCTCTCTTGCTCACTCTCTCACTCTCTCTCTCTCTCCTGTTCATGTCTTTTGGGTCCGTATGCTCTCACACCTTGAGAATGTATTTTCCTTTATTTTCTAAGTTAAACTCAGCTGTAACACGGAGCTGTAACACTGATCTGACCGAGGGCTGTGATACGGTCTGTCTGCGGGCTATAATGCTGGCCCGTCACTTCAAATTTTTGTTGTGTTGAGACAGAACCGAGGAAATTAAACACTCCCCCAACATCTATGGTGTCCTGACTCCGATTTAACCCGGCTGAAACAAGCTTGGCATGACCCCCCCCCCCCCAAGGAGGAGGCCAACCACAGCAGGAGAACAACTTGGTGAAATCTCCCACAGTGGAAGCTGAACGCGAAGAAAACTCAGTGCAGGGGAGGTGACAAAAAGCCCAGCGTGCTGAAAACCAGGACAGGGAAAAAAAAACTCAGCAGAAAGCTCACACAGCTCAGTCTCACATTCCAGAAGACCCCAGGTTAAGGTAGCCAGTCCTCGCTCCTGTGGCTGGAAGGACATATGCCTAGCAAAATCTTAATTGCTTTACAACCTCTTCTTTCTTGTTTCCTTGAACCACCCCCCACCCCCCGCCCTGTGAACAGGCAAGTATAAGTGAGTGCAATTGAGGGACTCTGGAGAGGGTACTTCTCAGTATGTCCCAAAGGCTCCACTATCTGCTGAGCCCCAGTAGCTGTTACCCAAGTCAGTTGGGGTTTTCCTATCCTTACTCTTCTTTGTGCCAAGGATCAGGCCAATGAAAACTGTGAGCACAGGTCAGGTATTTAGCAGATTTTCTGGAAGATTTTGAAGGGGATTCCTCAGCACAGTTTTCCCACTGCTTTTTCCTTCCATCCTCCAGCTCCTCTCTCCCGGGACTTGACCCCAGCCCAAAACCATGATGCCTGGCTTCAGGACCTAGTGAAGCTCAGGCTCTGATGTCTCATTGCAAAAATTCAGTTAGAGACACAGTGATAGGAAAGAGGTGGATTGTTTGGATTCAGAGAGAAGCACACTCTGCAGGGTGTAGGCCATCACAGGGGGCAAGTGCTTTGGCCATGGAATGTAGTGTGGGTTTTGGAGCTGGGTGAATACATATGCTAATGAGTGGGAGGATCATCCCAACCATTGGGGAAGCACCCACTCCTCTGTCTTTTGACAGTGCCTTGGAACTGTTCTGCCAACTCTGGGTATGTCATTTAGCTTGCAAATTGGGGATTAACTTGGGGAATTTGACTTGTCATCTTGGACCCATTTGATTTTAATTGGTTTATGTTATGCCCTTGTACTATGTCATTCTTTCAAAAGTTGTGCCCTGCCCCCTTCCCTCCTATTTCATGCTCTTTTCCTGAGCCCCATCAAGGCCCACAATGTTGCCTCTACAATCTTCTGGAGGGAGAACCAGAAAATAGCTGGCCCTTGGGAGGGAAATGCTGCATCATATCCAATCCCTCTAGATAATCAGGCCTTCATCTTCCATGTTTCCTACAACATGTGCAACATCAGCATCTCTCAGTGAACCTGCTAGGGTGGGAGACAGGCACACAATGCTTGCTAGAAGTCCATCTATTGGCATCCCTTCAAAGGCAATTGGGCTTCCAGGGATAATGTTTGCCACTTTGGGAGTTAGCCCTGCAGGCTGTTTGGGCCCAAACCCTTACCATCTTTCTCCTAAAGTTACAAGCATACCCCCGGATCAAGTCTCCACTCCACTTTTATGAACATCTGGTTTGTTGCCTCCTATCAATTTGTTCTTAGGCCAATTACTCACTCCTACAACCAGGACCCTGCCCCCTTGTGGGCAACATTGCTCCACCCTGCTTATTATTAAAACACTCTTAATGCCCCTAACAGGGCCGGATAACCCACTCCTTTGTCATTACTTCTGTTACTATTACCTAAAGTGGGTCTATGACAATGGAATGTTTACCATTGGAGACACCCTAAACTGCTCTTATAGAGGACCATGGGAGGAAATCAGTGACTTACAATCCCTTAGAGTAGTAAGAGGATAAGGCTTATGACTGTTTCACCAGGTTCCCAGTCTCTGGGCACAGGCTTAGACTGCTTTACATCATGATATCTATTCCCATCTGTGGTGAACAAACTGGCAATAAATTAAAATTGCAACCCCTTAAGCCTACCCAGCACTGGTCATGCTGGAGACCTTGGGGATGCCCAAATCCAGCCCAGGGATTTCAGGAGGTCGACCTGCCTAGATCTACTTAGAGATCCAGTCCCCAGGAGGTTGTCACACCTCAGGCTGCTTGAGGATCCATCAGCCCAGGATCCCAGGAAGTCGACCTGCCTCAATCTGCCTAGGGATCTGGTCTCTGAGAGGTTGTCAAACCTCAACCTGCTCAGGGATCCACCAGTCCAGGAGTCCCAGGAAGTCAACATGCTTTGACCTACCCTAGGATTCAATCTCCAGGAGGCTGTCATGCCTCAGCTTGCCCGAGGATCTGCACCCTGATCCAGGGACACCTGGCTCTCAGGTTGCAACAGTACTGGGTAGGATAAGCTTCAGAAAGACTCACCCCTAAAGAAGTCCACCCAGGGAAACAGAAGGAAGCCTACTACTTGTGCGACTGTGCCCAGTCTCAGCAAAAACTCAGGAGCCCAATGAGAACCCCATTGCCTTTCTGTAAAGGCTAAAAGACACCTTCCAAAATTTACCAATCTGGACTTAGACTCTTACAAGGGACAGATGATTTTAAAGGATAGATTCCTGTCCCAAAGAGCATCAGACATCAAGATAAAGTTACAACAGCTACAGCAGCAGAACCCTGCTGCCTCTTTAGATGAGATGGTCCAGACAGCCACCAATACCTTTTGTAACAGAGAACAGGAGAGGGAGGCCAAGGCCCAGGAGAGGAAGACAAGGAAAGAGACAAGGCATGCCCTGATGCTGGCCACCCTCCAGGGAAGCGCTATGGCAAACCCCAAGTTCTTGAAGGACAAAGCACTAGGAAAATACCTAATCTGCAGACAGGCGGGGCATTGGGCCAAAGAGTGTCCAAACCATGACAAATCTCCTAAAATGGCTTGCTACAAATGCCACAACTGGGACACTGGGTGGCACTCTGCCCTTGGGACCCAAGAGTCTCAAGGTCAAGTGCCAAGCTTTCCTTCACGATGGTTCAACAGGACTGAAGCAGCCTGCTCCAGCCAGCCTGCCTGTCACAGATAACCATCATGGGGCTGGAGTGAAGGGTGCAACTGGATGTGGCAGGTAGGTCCAAGAATTTCTTAGTAGACACAGGGGCTACCTACTCTGTCCTGACCTCCTACTCCGGAGCCTTCTCCTCCCAAACCTGTACCATGTGGGGTGCTACAGGAAAAACAATTACAAAAAGTTTCACCTGAGCCTTTATTGCTGAGATGGACAAATATTTTCCCACCAGTTTCTAGCGATCCCTGACTGTCCTCCCTTATTGGGAAGAAATCTCTCCCTGCCTTTGAAATCTTGCAGCTATTGCAGTCCTGATGGAAGATGCTTTAAACTCTCTTTTAAGGACAAACTACTTTTACTAGTCACCAAGTGAAACCACTCCTAAATGGGAGAGGCCATTTATGGATGTCTGATCAAAGAATCCTCAGACATCAAGTAGTGCTGATGGAAAATCCAGGCCTCACCATATCCCCTTGTGAGATTCGTAACCCAACCACCCTCCTGCACACCTCTGAGGGCTCTCTCCCCTTCCGCTCTTGCCTAAATCCTTGGGCCACAGAACAAAACCCTGCGAGGGATTGTCAAAAGATCCTCTGACCAATCCTGAGGAAATATGGTACACTGATGAAAGAAGCTTTGTCTTGGATGGAAAAAGAAGAGACAAATATACATTAGTCTCCAATTTTGAGACCACAGAGGCTAAACCTTTGCCACCAGGTACTTCAGCCCAATTAGCTGAGCTCTTAGCCCTGACTTGAGCTTTAGAGCTGGGAAGAGGAAAAAGAATAGCCATTTACATTGACTTCAAGTATGCCTTTCTGGTGCTACATGCATATGCTGCTATTTGGAAAGAAAGAGGCCACTTGACCACCCAAGGGTCCCCAATCAAATATGGTGATCAGATCCTTAGACTCTTGGAGGCAGTTCATCTGCCCACTGAGGTTTCAGTCTCCCAATGTAAAGGACAACAAAAGGGGATCATGAAAGTGGCACAAGGGAACCAAGCAGCCAATTAGGCAGCTAAGAGAGCAGCATTACAGAACAATGACCTAATAGGGGTTGCCACCTGAGTTCCACAGACTGATTTGCCAGAAACTCCTTCATATACTGAAGGTGAGCCTCAAAGCTAAGAGTGAGGGCTTTCAAGAAGATCATACGGGGTGGTTCAAAAGGAGGGACTCCTTTTTCTACCTGAGAACATCCAATGGAAGTTGGTTAACTCCTTACATGCCACCAGTCATTTAGGGGAAAAGGCCCTCCAAAGATTTCTAGAAAGGTCCTTCAAAAGAACAGGCCTCCAAATGACTATAAGGCAAGTGGTCTACTCTTGTCCCACTTGCCAATTAAACAACCCCCAAGGAGCTCGAAGACCTCATCTGGCCCAGCCTATCCAGCAACGTGGGGCCTACCCAGGAGAGGACTGGCAGATGGACTTCACCCAGATGTCAGTTTCTCAACTGTATAAATAAATACCTGTTAGTCATGATAAATACATTCCCAGGATGGACTGAAGACTTTCCCACTCAGACTGAGAAAGCTGAGGAGATGGTAAAAAAAAAAAAAAAAAAAAAACTGCTCCAAGAAATCATCCTGAGATTTGGTCTGCCCAGGTCATTACATAGTGACAATGGGACATCATTTACTTCTAAGTTCCCCCAAGAGGTCTCTAAAGCATTCAATTCAGTTCAGTTCAGTCGCTCAGTCATGTCCCACACTTTGCGACCCCATGAATTGCAGCACACCAGGCCTCCCTGTCCATCACCAACTCCTGGAGTTCACTCAGATTCATGTCCATCGAGTCAGTGATGCCATACAGCCATCTCATCTTCGGTCGTCCCCTTCTCCTCCTGGCCCCAATCCCTCCCAGCATGAGTCTTTTCCAATGAGTCAAATTTTCACATGAGGTGGCCAAAGTACTGGGGTTTCAGCTTTAGCATCATTCCTTCCAAGGAAATCCTAGGGCTGATCTCCTTCAGAATGGACTGGTTGGATCTCCTTGCAGTCCAAGGGACTCTCAAGAGTCTTTACCAACACCACAGTTCAAAGGCATGATTTCTTCGGCACTCAGCCTTCTTCACAGTCCAACTCTCACATCCATACATGACCACAGGAAAAACTATAGCCTTGACGAGATGGACCTTAGTTGGCAAAGTAATGTCTCTGCTTTTGAATATGCTATCTAGGTTGACCATAAATTTTCTTTCAAGGAGTAAGCGTCTTTTAATTTCATGACTGCAATATGCAGTGATTTTGGAGCCCAATAAAATAAAGTCTGACACTGTTTCCATTGTTTCCCCATCTATTTCCCATGAAGTGATGGGACCAGATGCCATGATCTTCGTTTTCTGAATGTTGAGCTTTAAGCCAACTTTTTCACTCTCCTCTTTCACTTTCATCAAGAGGCTTTTTAGTTCCTCTTCACTTTCTGCCATAAGGGTAGTGTCATCTGCATATCTGAGGTTATTGATATTTCTCCTGGCAATCTTAATTCCCGCTTGTGTTTCTTCCAGTCCAGGGTTTCTCATGATGTACTCTGCATAGAAGTTAAATAAGCAGGGTGACAGTATACAGCATGATGTACTCCTTGTCCTATATGGAACCAGTCTGTTGTTTCATGTCCAGTTCTAACTGTTGCTTCCTGACCTGCATACAGATTTCTCAAGAGGCAGGTCAGGTGGTCTGGTATTCCCATCTCTTGAAGAGTTTTCCACAGTTTATTGTGATCCACACAGTCAAAGGTTTTGGCATAGTCAATAAAGCATGGAAAAGAAATGCAAAAAAGCAAAATGGCTGTCTGGGAAGGCCTTACAAATAGCTGTGAAAAGAGGAGAAGTGAAAAGCAAAGGAGAAAAGGAAAGATATAAGCATCTGAATGCAGAGTTCCAAAGAATAGCAAGAAGAGAAAAGAAAGCCTTCTTCAGTGGTCAATGCAAAGAAATAGACGAAAAGAACAGAATAGGAAAGACTAGAGATCTCTTCAAGAAAATTAGAGATACCAAGGGAACATTTTATGCAAAGATGGGCTCGATAAAGGACAGAAATTATATGGACCTAACAGAAGTAGAAGATATTAAGAAAAGGTGGCAAGAATACACAGGAGAACTGTACAAAAAAGAGCTTCACAATCCAGATAATCACGATGGTGTGATCGCTCACCTAGAGCCAGACATCCTGGAATATGAAGTCAAGTGGGCCTTAGAAAGCATCACTACGAACAAAGCTAGTGGAGGTGATGGAATTCCAGTTGAGCTGTTTCAAATCCTGAAAGATGATTCTGTGAAAGTGCTGCACTCAATATGCCAGCAAATTTGGAAAACTCAGCAGTGGCCACAGGACTGGAAAAAGTCAGTTTTCATTCCAATCCCAAAGAAAGACAATGCCAAAGAATGCTCAAACTACCGCACAATTGCACTCATCTCACATGCTAGTAAAATAGTGCTCAAATTTCTCCAAGCCAGGCTTCAACAATATGTAAACCATGAACTTCCAGATGCACAAGCTGGTTTTAGAAAAGGCAGAGGAACCAGAGATCAAATTGCCAACATCCACTGGATCATAGAAAAAGCAAAACAGTTCCAGAAAAACATCTATTTCTGCTTTATTTCTAAAGCATTAGGCGTTACTTATTATCTCCATTATGCCAGAGGCCTTAGTATTCAGGAAAAGTAGAAAGAGCGAACCAATTCTTTAAAATCAGTAATAAAAGAGGTAACCCAGGAGACCTCCCTGGGATGGAAGGAGGCTTTACCAATAACTGTCCTCCACACCCATATAGCCCCTAAGGAACAGTTTTGTCTTAGTCCTTATAGATGCTATATAGGAGACCTTTTGTTTATATCGATGACCTCTTCCTAGATCCAGAGACTCAGACCTTCTGGTCTTATACCATGGCATTGGACAATTCTAACAGGATATACGCTTGTGAAGTGTCAACCAGCATCCAAAAGATTCTAAAGAGTCACCACTATACGCTCCAGGGACCCAAGTCCTAATTAAAGTCTGGAAAGATGGGTCCCTAAAGGCTCAACTCCAGCCCACATGGAAGGGCCCCTACTCTGTAATACTTTCTACCCCAAAAGGAGTCAAGCTACCCGGACATGACTCCTGGATTCACTACTCACAAGTCAAACTATGGAAGAAAACTGAAGAGGACACTCAATACACCTGTGAGCCCAGGGAGATCTCAGATACCTATTCAGAACTACAGATGAGTGCCATTTTAATGAACACGCCCAAAATCAAGTTTCTGGGGATAAGATTTCTCAGGACAGCTCTAAAGAGCCAACACAGCTTGGCAGGGGTTGCACTCTAAAACAGACAGGAGATAAATCTTCTGATCCCTGAACTACGAGGAGCTTGAGCCATCTTGAATGAGATGTGTTGTTTCTGGGTAAATACCTCCAGCTAAGTTAAAGAAAGTCTCACAGTCCTCAAGAAAAACATTCAGACCCTGAGTACCTCAAAGAACGATCTGGAGAGTTCTCGGGGTGGCTACAAGCTCTCTTTGGGGGATCGTCCTGGTGATGGAAATTTGGAGTTGGCGAATTCCCCTACTAGTCCTTGTTACCATCATATTGATGCTGCTAATGATTGCTCCATGTACTATCAATTGTCTAACCTGTTTTGTTTCTGCCCAGGTCAACAAGAAACAACATGCAGTGCCAGTTATACAGGATATATAAAACTACAGCTGACCACATAAAATATCACTCACCCTTAGAAGGACACTGCTACAAGGACTCTGAGGCCTGAGACTAGCAAGAGGGGGAGGCCCAATGCCCCTCGCCATCCCAGTTCAGCAGGAAGTAGCCAGAAAGACCTCGACACCCCTAATCCCAAAGAATTGGGCCTCTCGTCTCTTGAGGGGGGAATGTTAGGTAGTTAGAATAGGAAAAAACAGTCCAGAATGGCAGTGGCTAAAAGACAAGGAAGGGAAAAGGCCATGAAAATAGAACAAAAGAAGATCTGAGGACTGGAGTGAGGACCTCAGGTAGGACAAACAGCACTCCTGGCTAGCCCAATTTACATAGGGCAGGCCCAGGGGAGGAGAAAAAACATATAAAAAGAGGACCCAAAGGGCCAGGG
>SJYQ01012017.1:14535-26094 GCA_006410935.1 Redunca redunca
TTTCATATTTTCCATTATATCCATGAGATACTTAAGAAAGTGGTGAAAGCCTTCTTATACCAATTGCATTGCCTTACTACTACTGCAAGGAAAACTTCAAATATTATATCACTTGACTTCTATTCTCCTGCACCATCTTGGTGTGTCTAATGTAATTGTTGCATTTTTTGTTGTTGTTGTTCTGAAAGGCACTGTCCTCACTGCTGCCTGTGTGAGGTTGGATGCCAAAATTTTTATCCCTTAGTGACTTTTAAACCTGGGTCTCTAAGGACTCTTTTGTTTGTTGATTCTATTGACTATTGCTATAAGTGGGATACATAAATTAACTAGCCTTAATATTTGGTGCCAAATACATTTTCCTGATTAATAAGCTCAGCAGATCAATTATCCCTAATTAGTCACCTCTGGTACACCTAGCCCTTTAGACAAGACATTCTTTCCTTTCAGCTCGCAAGAGAAGAACGTATATTCTTGGAGTAAAGTAGCATAGGGCCTCTCTCAGAGGAAGCTCTGTGTGGTATAGGAGGGCTCTGAGCATTTTCAGAGATTTTCTAGCTGAGTGTGGTTCCCTGAGAAAACTTAGCAGTCACACATCTCCTCTAGCATATTCCTGTTCAGCGTGTGTATCTTCAAATAAACTACCAACAGGTGCCATGAAATAATTTATTGCTTAAAGGGTAAGTATGAAAATGTTTGCTGCTTCCGTTATATACACAGTATGTACATGTATATTCTGGCAGACAGTGGGAGGTGGATGAGGAATGTTATCATAGATTTCTCTAAGCAAAGTGTTAGAATTTTAATTCATTTTTTAAAAACTTTTATTGGAGTATAGTTGATTTACATTGTTGTGTTAGTTCCTGCTGTACAGCAAAGTGGATCAGTTATACGTGTACATATATCCACACTTTTTAAGATTATTTTCTCATATAGGCCATTGCAGAGTATTTAGTAGAGTTCCCTGTGCTATACAATAAATCCTTACTACTTATCTGGGCTTCCCTGGTAGCTCAGCTGGTAAAGAATCCACCTGCAATGAAAAAGACCCCAGGTCAATTCCTGGGTCAGGAAGATCACCAACTCCAGTATAAGTCCAGTATTCTTGGGCTTCCCTAGTAGCTCAGTTGGCAAAGAATCTGCCTGCAATACGGGAGATCTGGATTTGATCCCTGGGATGGGAAGATCCCCCGGAGGAGGGCATGGCAACCCACTCCAGTATTCTTGCCTAGATAATCCCCATAGACAGAGCACCCTGGCAGGCTACAGTCCATGGGGTTGCAAAGAGTTGGACACAACCAAGCACAAGCTCATTATCTATTTTATATATAGTGGTGTATTTATGTCAGTCCCAGTCTTCCAATTTATCCCTCTCTTCCATGTAATACTTGAATAGCCAAACACTGCATTGAATACTAATGTTAGCATTTGACAAGAAAAACACACAGTCATTTTTCTAGAATGATGGCTCTTAGAAACCATTAATAGGATTTTTGCTGAATATTCAGAAATAAAATCCGCAAAAAAACACAGACACACAAAAAACAAAATCCACTGCACACGTGTAAAGATCAGTAGCAGAGATTTTATTCATTTTTGATCTATTGCAAAATTAAAATATTTTGTGAAAGTTAAATTCTTAAGGCAGATTTTAGTCAATTTGAATATGTGATCATTAATAAACTTTTAATACTTACCTTAGACTGAATGCAGATAAAAGCAAAAGATTGATTTTTAAAGATGAAATTGTTTTAAGACCCATGCAAAACTGAATCAAATATGAAGGGAACTGCTGGTGGTGAAAAGGGACTTTGAAAAGACAGAGATTCTCATTGTGAGTTATGGTCACCAACAGATGACAATGCACTGTTCAAGAGGGAATCAGTCTTCCATCAAATTTTATCTACCCTGAGCCTCAATTAATATTCTTGTCTGTGATGGGGGTCTGTCAGCTGTGGACATTTCACCCAGTCAACTAGACCAATAGTAGCAGAAGACAGGATTTACTTGCTTAGAGAAAAGAGGGAAAGACATTGTTCAAAGCTTTGTGAAACAAGCTAAACAAAGAAAGAAAAACACCCTATTGTGTCGACTATATGTGGAATCTAAAAAAAAACTTCTAAAAATATAAAGTTGGACTGTAATTCAAAAATTCAGTTCCATTCAGTTGTTCAGTCGTGTCCAACTCTTTATGACCCCATGAACCACAGCACTCCAGGCCTCCCTGTCCATCACCAACTCCCAGAGTTTACCACCCTCATGTCCATTGAGTCTGTGATGCCATCCAACCATTTCATCCTCTGTCATCCCCTTCTCCTTCTGCCCTCAATCTTTCCCAGCATCAGGGTCTTTTCAAATGAGTCAGCTCTTCGCATCAGGTGGCCAAAGTATTGGAGTTTCAGCTTCAACATCAGCCTTTCCAATGAATACCCAGGACTGATCTCCTTTAGGATGGACTGGTTGGATCTCCAAATTAACATTTATCAAATAATTTCCTTTGGTCATTATATATAAAGAGACTGGGTGGCTCAGCTCACTGTAAAATACGAAATGTATATTTCAAATCAATAAGCAAAAACCATGGATGCTGGATGAGCCAGATAAGCAGGAGAGTGTTCATTATTGGCTGATGTCATTGAATTCTGCAATTCAAATCTCTCTGACATTTACAGGTAGGTTTGGCAAAATCCAGGAGTCAATAATGAGAAACCACACCACTGTAACAGTATTCCTTCTTCTAGGACTGACAGAAGATCCTCAGTTGCAAGTTTTGCTTTTTATTTTTCTATTTCTCACCTACATTTTGAGTATAACCGGAAATCTGACCATCATTACCCTGACATTCGTAGATCCTCACCTTAAAACACCCATGTATTTTTTCCTCCAAAATTTCTCTTTCTTAGAAATCTCATTTACAACCTCCTGTATTCCAAGATTCCTATACAGCATATCAACTGGGGACAGAACCATTACTTATAATGCATGTGCAACTCAATTATTTTTTACATATCTTTTTGGGATAACTGAATTTCTTCTCTTGGCATCGATGTCATATGATCGCTACGTGGCCATCTGCAAACCCTTGCATTATATGACGATCATGAGCAACAAACTGTGCAAAACAATGATCCTCTGCTGCTGGACGGTGGCACTTATGACTATCCTCCCACCACTCAGCTTAGGTTTCCATCTGGAATTCTGTGATTCTAATGTCATTGATCATTTTGGCTGTGATGCATCACCTCTCCTGAAGATCTCATGCTCAGACACGTGGTTAATTGAGCAGATGGTAATAGCCTGTTCTGTACTGATCTTCATCATCACTCTCATATGTGTAGTTTTCTCCTATATATACATCATAAGGACAATTTTAAAATTCCCTTCGCTTCAGCAGAGAAAAAAAGCCTTTTCTACCTGTTCTTCCCACATGGTTGTACTTTCCATCTCTTATGGCACTTGCATCTTCATCTATGTCAAACCATCTGCAAAAGAGGGAAATATTAACAAAGGTGTGTCACTGCTTTTTTCTTCCATATCACCAATGCTGAATCCTTTTATATATACTTTGAGGAATAAGCAAGTTAAACAAGCCTTTAATGACTCGCTGAAAAAAACTGCATTTCTCTTAAGAAAGTAATATAAACATGCCGATAAATCAACTGAAAGGATACACATCGATCTTATCATTTACATAAAGCCAAGAAACTATATTGTAACTTCTTAGCTTGTAACCAAGCAGATTGACTTCAAAACCATTTAATCTTTAATTTTCCCATCCATTCATATACTAAACAACTAACTATCAAATATTGCTTTATGAGGAACAAAATATATCACTCATAATTCTTTAATGAGAACCTACCATCATCGTCATTCCTTTTACTTCTTTAAGTGATTTTCCCAGATATTTCATAATATTGGTATAGGGAAGCCATTTTTATTGAATTATAATTGATGTACAGTATTTATTACTTTCATGTGTACAACAGAATGATTGGATAGTTTTATACATGGTAAAATGATCTCGATAATATGTCTAGCTACAATCCACCTGTTGATTCTCCAGATATCAACATATTAATAAGGGAAGATTATGAGGAATGTTAAACCAATATAGTCAACAACTTAGATGAAATAGAATAGTTAGATAAAAGATAAAATTTGAGAAGTGACCCAAAAGTAAACAGAAAATATGGGTGCTTTTCAGTTTTAGAAATTGAATTAATATCTAAAAGTCCTTTCCCAAAGAAAACATCAAAATCATATTGCCTCAAAATGATGTTGATGAATACCACCAAAGGGATAAATAATGCATTCTATGAATATTGTTTCAGAACACATGAAGAAATTATACATTTTAGTCTTTTGTGAAGTTGATATAAACCTGATACAAATACTAGGCAAAGAAAGTATAAGAATAAAATTGTAGGCCAACACCCCTCATGATCACACATGCAAACATCCTTAACACTTTACTACCAAAGCTCAAAGAAATAAAAATTATCAGGAAAATTTAGCAGACACTTTCAAAGGAATTGCATGAATAGAAAATTAGCACATGGAAAGAAGCTCAATATTATTAACATTAGAATACTCAAATTGAAACAAGTCTAATACTCACTAGAACGGTCACAATTAGAATGTAGGCTGACAATATAAGTCGTAACGAGGACAGAGAGCAACTGGAACTATCATGCAGTGCTGTTGGGCATACACGAAATGATATAGCTTCACATAAAGTTAAACACAATTATCATAGGTCTTAGCAACTTGTGGTGTGGTGATTATTTAAATAGATGTATTTTTCAAAATTTCTCGAACTTTATACTTAGAATGGTTGCAATTCATTGTGTATACATTATACTCTAATAACATCGATTTTAAAAGTAAAGAAAATATCTTCAGCAGGTACTTCACATAAAGAAATATCTTGTGATTTTCCTGCTTGTCCAGTGGTTAAGATTGCATAGTCCATTGTAGGAAGTACAGGTCCACTCTTGGTCTGGAACTAAGATCTTTCACGCCATTGTGTTGTTCAGTCGTTCAGTTGTGTCCGACTCTGTGAGCCCATGGACTACCGCACGCCTGGCTTCCCTGTCCTTCACTGTCTCCTGAAGTTTGCTCAAATTCATATCCATTGAGTCAGTGATGCAATCCAACCGTCTCATCCTCTGTCCTCCACTTCTCCTTCTGCCTTCAATCTTTCCCAGCAACAGGGTCTTTCCTAATGAGTCAACTCTTCATATCAGGTGGCCAAAGTATTAGAGCCTCAGCATCATTCCTTCCAGTGAATATACAGAATGGATTTCCTTTAGGATTGACTGCTTTGATCTCCTTGCAGTCCAAGGACTCTAAAGAGACTTCTCCAGCACTACAGTTAAAAGCAACAGTTCTTTGGCACTCAGCTTTCTTTATGGTCCAAATTTCACATCCATACATGATACTGGAAAAACTATAACTTTGACTATCTGGACTTTTGTTGGCAAAGTAACGTCTCTGCTTTTTAATATACTATCCAGTTTCATCATAGCTTTTCTTCCAAGGAGCAAGTGTCTTTTAATTTCATGACTGCAGTCACCATCTGCAGGGATTTTGGAGACCAAGAAAATGAAGTCTGTCATGCAGCGTGTGAAGAAAAAAAAAACTAAGTGGCTATTAAGCATATGAAAATGAGATATGACTACAGACACACAAACAGGCATCCATACAGATTCTTAATGAGATGTGGATTCTCCATGGTGTTCTCCAAGCAAGAATATTTGAGTGGGTTGCCATGCCCTCCTCCGAGGGATTTTCCTAATCCAGGAATTGAACCCAGGTCTTCAGCATTACAGGCAGGTTCTTTACCATCTGACCCCCCAGGGAATCCCCCAAGGAGATATGGAGAAATAAGAATCCTTACACACTTCTCACAGGAGTACTCACACTTTATAAAATATCCTGCATGACTAACAACTGAATCTTAGGTATATTACCCACCACAAATATACACAATTGTATACAAGAACTATATGCAAGATATTCTTATTAGATTATTTGTGTTAACCAAGAGCTGGTATCTTCGGTGTACATTAACAGCAGTACCAATCAATTTTGGCATAATTGTACACTGAGATGTTATACCACATTGAAAAAGAACTACTGCAATATGCCTCAAGTGGATTTTTTTTAATTGGAGGATAATAACTTTTTATACTGTTCATGGGGTTCTCCCCATGAACAATAATACTGAAATGGTTTGTCATTCTCTCCTCCAGTGGACCACATTTGTCAGAACTATTCACTATGATCCACCCATCTTGGGTGGCCCTGAACAGCATGGCTCATAGCTTCATTGAGTTTTGCAAACCCCTTTACCATGATGAGATGACTCTACACATGGACATCATCAGATAATCAATATAGAAATCAAATCGATTATATTCTTTGCAGCCAAAAAGAGAGAAACTCTATACAGTCAGCAAAAACAAGACCTGGAGCTGACTGTGACTCAGATCATGAGCTCCTTATTGCAAAATTCAGGCTTGAATGGAAGAAAGCAGGGAAAACCACTAGACCATGCAGGTATGAACTAAATCAAATGCCTCATGATTATACAGTGGAGGTGATGAGCAGATTCAAGGGATTAGATCTCATACCTAGAGCACCTGAAGAACTATCAATTGAGGTCTGTAACATTGTACAGGAGGCAGTGAACAAAGTCATCCCCAAGAAAAAATTCAGGAAGGCAAAGTGGTTGTCTGACGAGGCTTTACAATGAGCTGAGGACTGCAAGGAGGTCAAACCAGTCAATCCTAAAGGAAATCAGTCCTGAATATTCACTGGAAAGACTGGTGCTGAAGCTCCAATATTTTGGCCACCTGATGCAAAGAACCGACTCATTGGAAAAGACGCCAATGCTGGGAAACATTGAAGTCAGAAGAAGGGGAGAACAGAAGACAAGATAGTTGGATGACATCACCGTCTTGATGGGCATGAGTTGAGCAAACTCCAGGAGTTGGTGATGGACAGAGAAGCCTGGTGTGCTGCAGTCCATGGGGTCACAAAGAGTTGGAAACGACTGAGTGACTGAACTGAACTGAGGAAAGAAGAGGATCAAAATCCAAGGGAAAAAGGAAAAGATATACTCAATGAATGCAGAGGTCCAAAAAGAGCAAGGAGAGATTTTTACAAAAGGTCTTCTTAGATGAACAATGCAAAGAAATGGAAGAAAACAGTAGAATGGGAAAGACTAGAGATCTCTTCAAGAAAACTGGAGATATCAGGGGAACACTTTCTGCAAGGATGGGCACAATTAAGGACAGAAATAGTATGCACATAAGAGGAGCAGAAGAGATTAAGAAGAAGGGGCAAGAATACACAGAACTATACAAAAAGGGTCTTAATGATCTGGATAAGCCTGATGGTGTCACTCATCTACAGTTAGACATCCTGGAGTGTGAAGTCAAGTGGGCACTAGGAAGAATTACTATGAACAAAGCTAGTGGAAGTGATTGAATTCCAGCTAAGCTATTTCAGATCCTGAAAGGTTATGCTGTTAAAATGTTGCACTCAATATGCCAGCAAATTTGGAAAATTTTCAGCGGCCAAGGGCTGGTAAAAGGCAGTTTTCATTACAATCCCAAAGAAGGGCAATGCTAAAGAATGTTCAAATTTCCATACAGTTCCACGCATTTCACATGCCAGTAAGGTTATGCTCAAAATCCTTCAAGCTAAGCTTCAGCAGTAAGTGAACTGAGAACTTCCAGATGTACAAGCTGGATTTAGAAAAGGCAGAGGAACCAGAGATCAAACGGCCCATTGGATCACAGAAAATGTAAGGAAATTCCAGAATAATGTCTACTTCTGCTTCATTGACTTCAATAAAGCCTTTGACTGTGTGCATCATGACAAATTCTGGAAAATTCTTAAATGGAATTTTAAAAAACCAGACCACATCATTTGCCTCCTGAGAAAGTTGTATGTGGATCAAGAAGCAATGGTGTGTTCAAAAGCAGAGACATTACTCTGCCAACAAAGGTCCAAATAGTCAAGACTATGGCCTTCCTAGTAGTCACACACAGTTCTGAGAACTGGACCATAAACAAAGCTGAATGCCAAAGAATTGATGCCTTCAAAATGTGGTGTTAGAGAAGACTCCTGAGAGTCACTTGGACAGCAAGGAGATCAAACCTATCAATCCTAAGGGAGAACAACCCTGAATATTCACTGAAAGGACTGATGCTGAGGCTGAAGCTCCAGTGTTTTGGTCATCTGATGTGCACAGACAACTCATTGGAAAAGTCCCTGATGCTGGGAAAGATCAAGGACAGAAGAAGAGGGTGTCAGAGGATGAGATGGCTGGACAGCATCACCGATGCAATTAACATGAACTTGGGCAGACTCCAGGAGATGGTGAGGGACAGGGAGGCCTGGCATGCTGCAGTCCATGGGGTTGCAAAGAGTCGGACACAACTGGGTAAACTGAGCAACAAGAACAGCTCTTAATAGATCACTAAACACACACAAAAAAAGAAGCTAAGTGACTCTGATATTTTTGAACATGTTTTGAAAACTAAGGGATATAATGACTTTGGGTGGTTATTCTTAAAGTCATTAAGAAAAGTAGTGAAGGAAAGGATGAGTTAGGGTATTCAAATTCCCAGCTCAGGTACCGCATTTATGACCTAATGGTTCCATTTTGCTCTGAAGGAGAACCTCATCTCCTACAGCTTCAGGGAAGAAACTGCTGAAGGTTAAGAATCCGATCCAGCAAAAGTTGTCTCTTCACCCCCAGTCGCAGCAGCTTCTCTAGCCCCCAAGGTAGTGGCCTCTCTACTCACTTCCATTGAAGGTCACATAATAAATCTCAACAAATTGAATACATTGACATCATATGATGTATTTACTCTGACTACAATGAGATGAAGCTAGATATCAATAATAAAATATGTAAACATTTTAAACAACACAAAATAAACAACTAAGAAGCCACAGAAGAAATCACAAATGAAATTAGAAAATACTTAGAGATGACTGTAAATCAAAGCATAACTTTCAAAACTGGCCCAAGTGACAAGAAAGGCAGTGCTCAAAGGAAATTTGGGTATGTAAATACCCATCAATAAAGAAGAGACATCTTAAATCAAGAGCGTAACCTGACAATTTGAGGAACTAGACAAAGGAAAAACTAAACCTAAAACATGGAAAAGTGAGATAATATACAGGTATAGGAAAATGATAAAGATTAGAACAGAGAGAAATGAAATAGAGAATAAAGTGTAGAGAAATGGCTTTATTTAATCTGTGCTTTGGTCCAAGTGGAGTGGAAAATGAAATAAACAAGCAATAACAAAAACTTAAGAATGAGTTAAAAGACTATATGGCAAGTTAGCACAAACAGATACTACAAAGTTCTGAAATTATTAGAATCGGTCAGCCACAGTTTTTTAACTTTTTCCCTTTCCAAGTATAGAATGTATAAGTTTTCTTGGAGAAAACATAACTTTGAAATGCATGTACATATTTCTTCAATCAATTTTTAATTTATTTCACTTTGACATAAAACTGTCACTAAGCAGAACCTTATGAGACCTCCTAAAAAAACACCAACCATGTGCTCTGTCTAACTTTTGTCTGTAGAAAAAAATGAGTCAAAGAACAAATTGAATCAGAGCAGTGAATAAATGCAGAATTATAGTAAAAAAGTCAAGCAAGACAAAATAATGATCCTTTACCCATCACTTCATGGGAAACAGATGGGGAAACAGTGTCAGACTTTATTTGGGGGGGGGGCTCCAAAATCACTGCAGATGGTGACTGCAGCCATGAAATTAAAAGACGCTTACTCTTTAAAAGAAAAGTTATGATCAATCTAGATAGCATGTTGAAAAGCAGAGACGTTACTTTGCCAACAAAGGTCCATCTAGTTAAGGTTATGGTTTTTCCAGTGGTCATGTATGGATGTGAGAGTTGGACTGTGAAGAAAGCTGAGTGCCAAAGAATTGATGCTTTTGAACTGTGGTGTTGGAGAAGACTCTTGAGAGTCCCTTGGACTGCAAGGAGATCCAACCAGTCCATTCTGAAGGAGATCAGCCCTGGGATTTCTTTGGAAGGAATGATGCTAAAGCTGAAACTCCAGCACTTTGGCCACCTCATGTGAAGAATTGACTCATTGGAAAGGACTCTGATGCTGGGAGGGATTGGGGGCAGGAGGAGAAGGGGACGACCCAGGATGAGATGGCTGGATGGCATCACTGACTCAATGGACGTGAATCTGAGTGAACTCCAGGAGATGGTGATGGACAGGGAGGCCTGGCGTGCTGTGATTCATGGGGTCGCAAAGAGTCGGACACTACTGAGCGGCTGAACTGAACTGACTGACTGACCCATTAAACAAAGTCAAGGACCTTTAGTTCTTCCTGAAAGACTATAGCTAGTAATCTTGAACCATGTCCTTTGACCTGTTGTTCAGATAGTGAAACCCCCACTGTATGGAAGAAATTATCTGTGTGCTGCTTATAAGCACATTGACCTCACATGACCCCTTAGACCCAGAAGGCTGACAATGCTAACTCCCCATTACCTCAACAACATCCAATCAGAAGAAAGTCCACAAGTTGACCGTGCCTTGCTCTTTGAACCTTTACTATAAAACTGCTTACTACCGTCTTCATGTGGGGACTCACACTTTGAGGACATTAGTTCCCTTTACTTGAAAAACCAATGAGCTATTTCTTTCTACTTCATCCAAAACTCTGTCTCTAAGATTTAACATGGCACCAGTGTACAGAGGCTGAGCTTTCTGATGTCAAGAGAGTGGTGATACATGACTGCTTTCACTCTCTCCCTTCTCAATTTGAATTGCTTTCTTTATATTATGAAGCATTCTTTTGTGTTTTGAAATTGCATAGCTTCAAAAGTTCGGAGTGTATATTTTCCCACTGCAATCACTTATTGCTAAATAATACATTTGTGAGTGTGTACATGTGTGCTCTGAGTCATGTCTGACTCTGTGACCCCATGGACTATAGCCTGCTAGGCTCCTCTGTCCATGGAATTTTCCAGGAAAGAATATTAGAGTAGGTTGCCATTTCCTACTCCAGGGGATCTACTAGATCTACCAGATCCAGATCAAAGCTGCATTTCTTGCAACTCCTGCATTAGCAGGCAGATTCTTTACCACTGTGCTACCTAGGAAGCCCAAATAATACATTTTACACTTTTCAATTAAAACATCCTACTATATTTATGTCGGAGAGTGTTTTGCCTATGTTCTCCTCTAGGAGTTTTATAGTTTCTGGTCTTACATTTAGATCTTTAATCCATTTTGAGTTTATTTTTGTGTGTGGTGTTAGAAAGTGATCTAGTTTCATTCTTTTACAAGTGGTTGACCAATTTTCCCAGCACCACTTGTTAAAGAGATTGTCTTTACTCCATTGTATATTCTTGCCTCCTTTATCAAAGATAAGGTGTCCATAGGTGTGTGGATTTATCTCTGGGCTTTCTATTTTGTTCCATTGATCTATATTTCTGTCTTTGTGCCAGTACCATACTGTCTTGATGACTGTGGCTTTGTAGTAG
>SJYQ01012017.1:26379-61792 GCA_006410935.1 Redunca redunca
GAGGTACCACTTCACACCAGTCAGAATGGCTGCGATCCAGAAGTCTACAAGCAATAAATGCTGGAGAGGGTGTGGAGAAAAGGGAACCCTCTTACATTGTTGGTGCGAATGCAAACTAGTACAGCCACTATGGAGAACAGTGTAGAGATTCCTTTAAAAATTGCAAATAGAACTGCCTTATGACCCAGCAATCCCACTGCTGGGCATACACACCGAGGAAACCAGAATAGAAAGAGACACATGTACCCCAATGTTCATTGCAGCACTGTTTATAATAGCCAGAACATGGAAACAACCTAGATGTCCAGCAGATGATGGATAAGAAAGCAGTGGTACATATACACAACAGAGTATTACTCAGCCATTAAAAAGAATACATTTGAATCAGTTCTAAGGAGATGGATGGAACTGGAGCCGATTATACAGAGTGAGGTAAGCCAGGAAGAAAAACACCAATACAGTATACTAACGCATATATATGGAATTTAAAAAGATGGTGATGATGACCCAGTATGCGAGACAACAAATGAGACTCAGATCTGTAGAGTGAACTTTTGGACTCTGGGGGAGAGGGAGAGGGTGGTTTGAGATGGGAGAATGGCATTGAAACATGTATACTATCATGTAAGAAATGAATCGCCAGTCTATGTCCGATGCAAGATGCAGGATGCTTGGGGCTGGTGCATGGGGAGGACCCGGAGAGATGTTATGGGGTGGAAGGTGGGAGGGGATTCATGTTTGGGAATGCATGTACACTCGTGGTGAATTCATGTCAATGTTTGGAAAAACCAGTACAGTATTGTAAAGTAAACTAAAGNAAATGTGCATTTCTTGCATCTCCTGCATTGGCAGGCAGATTCTTTACCACTGTGCTACCTGGGAAGCCCAAATAATACATTTTACACTTTTCAATTAAAACATCCTACTATATTTTATAGTTATATTGTCATTGTTAAAAATGATTTATCATTATTACTGAAGACTATTTTATGCATTAATGTCTTAACTGATGGTTTTAAAAAGTAATACACATAAACTTTTAAAGAGTTTCCTTGAAGTTATACTTCTATTATGTGGGAGAGGCTCTGCCATACACTAGAATGGACATATACCTTGGAGATGAGTGCTACTTGGTGAAAATAATATTTTCCAGAAATTACTAGCAATAGATACTTTGCTATATCCATTCAAATATATTTTTCAGAAAAACAAATGCAAATAAAAAATAAACTTTAAAAACAATAAAGAGGGTTGCCAATGGAAGAATGGGAATGAGAAATGGAGATACAAGAGAAAAATTTTTTTTTAAATAAGGGAATANAATTTTTTTAAAATAAGGGAATAGGAATATCTAAAGATGATTATAATACAAAAAGGTCCAAGAGACATGACTTTCAACTGTCTACACAGAAGGAAATGGGGATCATTAAGCTTCAATTTTACCCTTCCTCAAACATTTACCTAAGAGACTTGTTTTGAGAATTCACAAATGCATCTTATGAAAAAATTTATTACTCTCATTGTATGATTACCATTGCTATGAGTGAAAAGTTTTAGAATTACAAGATATGTGGAGCACTTTGTTATGAATAAAATTTCTTTCCATTTCACAAAAATTGCATTCATCTTATTCTCTCTATATGATTCTTATTCAAAGTTAGAATTCTTATATATGTTCCCTCTCAAAGATTAGTCTTTCATGTTTTATATGGGATTTATTCAATGTAACATTTCTTTACAAAGCAATATTGATCATCTTTGGCTTTACAGGGATTCATGTACACTAAACACATAATAGTAGCATTGCATATGAACCTGGAATGTTAGGTCCATGAATCAAGGTAAGTCACACAAGGTCAAGCAGGAGATGGCAAATGTGAACACTGACACCTTAGGAATCAGTAAACTAAAATAGATGGGAATGGGTGGATTTAATTTAGATGACCATTATATCTACTACTGTGGATCAGAATCCCTTAGAAGAAATGGAATAGCCCTCATAGTCAACAAAAGAGTCTGAAATGCAGTAGCAGGGTGCAATTTCAAAACTGACAGAATGATATCAGTTTGTTTCCAAGGCAAACCATTCAGTATAACAGTAATCCAAGTTATGCCCCAACCACTAATGCCAAAGAAGGTGAAGTTGAACAGTTCTATGAGAACCTGCAAGACCTTCTAGAACTAAAACAACAAAAAAGGATGTCCTTTTAATCATATGGGATTGGAATGCAAAAGTACAAAGTCAAGAGATACCTGCAGTAACATACAAATTTGTCTTGGAGTACAAAATGAAGCAGGGCAAAGGCTAACAGAGTTTTGCCAAGAGAATGCACAGTTCATAGCTAACACCGATTTCCAATAACCCAAGAGATGACTCTACACATGGACATCACTTTAATGGTCAACACTGAAATCAGATTGATTATTTTCTTTGCAGCCAAAGATGGAGAAACTCTATAAAGTCATCAAAAACAACACCTGGAGCTGACTGTGGCTCAAATCATGAGCTCCTTATTGCAAAACTCAGGCTTAAATGGAATAAGGTCAGTAAAAACACTAAGCCATTCAGTATGATCTAAATCAAATCCCTTATGATTACACAGTATGGGTGATGAATAGATTCAAGGGATTAGATCTACTAGAAGACTGCCTGTAAGACTACGCATGAAAGTTCATAACATCGTTCAGGACATGATGATCCAAACCATCCCAAAGGAAAAATATTGCAGGAAAGAAAGTGGTTGTCTGAGGAGGATTTACAAAGCTGAGGAAAGAAGAGAAACGAAAGGCAAAGGAGAAAGGAAAAGATATACCCAGCTAAATGCAGAATTCCAGAGAATAGCAAGGAGAGATAAGAAGGCCTCCTTAAGTGAACAACACAAAGAAATAGAGGATAAAAATATAATGGGAAAGACTAGAAATCTCTTCAAGAAAACTGGAGATATCAAGGGAACGTTTCATGCAAAGATGAGCACAATAAAGGACCGAAACGGTAAGGACTTATCAGAAGTAGAAGAGATTAAGAAGAGGTGGCAAGAATACACAGAAGAACTATAAAAAATGGTCTTAATGACCCAGATAACTACAATACTGTGGTCACTCACCTAGAGCCAGACATCCTGGAGTGTGAAGTCCAGTGGGCCTTAGGAAGCATTCTTACAATCAAAACTAATGGAGGTGATGGAATTTCAGATACGCTATTTTAAATCCTAAAAGATGATTCTGTGAAAGTGCTGCACTCAATATGAAACCAAATTTGAAAAACTCAGCAGTGGCCACAGGACTGGAAACGTCAGTTTTCTTTCCAGTCCCAAAGAAGGGCAATGCCAAAGAATGCTTCATACTACCCTACAATTGTGCCAATTTTACATTCTAGCAATGTCATGCTCAAGATTTTTCAAGCTAGGCTTCAATGTATGAGAACCAAGAACTTCCAGATGTACAAGCTGGGTTTACAAAAAGCAGAAGAACAAGAGATCCAATTGCTACCGTCATAGAAAAAGCAAGAGAATTCCAGAAAAGCATCTACCTCTTCTTCATTGACTATGTTAAAGTCTTTGACTGTGTGGATCACAATAAACTGCGGGAAATTCTTCAAGAGTTGGGAATACCAGCCCACCACACCTGCCTCCTGAGAAACCTGTATGCATGTCAAGAAGCAATAGTCAGAAGCAGACATGGAACAATGGACTGGTCTGAAATTGGGAAAGGAATGCAATAGGCTGTATACTGTCACCCTGATTATTTAACTTCTATGAAGAGTACATTATGCTAAATGTTGGGCTTGATGAATCAAACTGGAATCAAGCCTGCTGGGAGAAATAATACAACCTTAGATATGCAGGTGACATCTCTCTAATGGAAGAAAGTGAAGAGTAACAAAAGAGCCTCTTGATGAGGGTGAAAGAGAAGAGTAAAAAAGCTGACTTAAAACTCAGCTTTCAAAAAACTGAGATCTTGCCATTTGGTCCCATCTCTCTAAGGCAAATAGATGGGGAAAAAGGGAAGCAAAGACAAGTTTAATTCAGGAGTGGCCACAGGACTGGAAAAGGTCAGTTTTCATTCCAATCCCAAAGAATGGCAATGCCAAAGAATGCTCAAACTACCGCACAATTGCACTCATCTCACACGCTAGTAAAGTAACGCTTGAAATTCTCCAGGCCAGGCTTCAACAATATGTGAACCGTGAACTTTCAGATGTTCAAGCTGGTTTTAGAAAAGGCAGAGGAACCAGAGATCAAATTGCCAACATCCACTGGATCATAGAAAAAGCAAAACAGTTCCAGAAAAACATCTATTTCTGCTTTATTTCTAAAGCATTAGGCATTACATATTATCTCCATTGTGCCAGAGGCCTCAGTATTCAGGAAAAATAGAAAGACCCAACCAATTCTTTAAAATCAGTAATAAAAATGATAACCCAGGAGACCTCCCTAGGATGGATGAGGCTTTACCAATAACTGTCCTCCACATCCATATAGCCCCTAAGGAACAGGTTGGTCTTAGTCCTTATAGATGCTATGTAGGAGACCTTTTGTTTATATCGATGACCTCTTCCTAGATCCAGAGACTCAGACCTTCTGGTCTTATACCATGGCCATTGGGCAATTCCAATAGGATATACACTTGTGAAGTGTCAACCAGGATCCAAAAGACTCTAAAGAGTCACCACTATATGCTCCAGGGACCCAAGTCCTAATTAAAGTCTGGAAAGATGGGTCCCCAAAGGCTCGACTCCAGCCCACATGGAAGGGCCCCTACTCTGTAATACCTTCTACCCCAACAGGAGTCAAGCTACCCGGACATGACTCCTGGATTCACTACTCACAAGTCAAGCTGTGGAAGAAAACAGAAGAGGACACTCAATACACCTGTGAGCCCAGGGAGATCTCAGATACCTATTCAGAACTACAGATGAGTGCCATTTTAATGAACACGCCCAAAATCAAGTTTCTGGGGATAAGATTTCTCAGGACAGCTCTAAAGAGCCAACACAGCTTGGCAGGGGTTGCACTCTAAAACAGACAGGAGATAAATCTTCTGATCCCTGAACTACGAGGAACTTGAGCCATCTTGAATGAGATGTGTTGTTTCTCGGTAAATACCTCCAGCTAAGTTAAAGAAAGTCTCACAGTCCTCAAGAAAAACATTCAGACCCTGAGTACCTCAAAGAACGAGCTGGAGAGTTCTCGGGGTGGCTACAAGCTCTCTTTGGGGGATCATCCTGGTGATGGAAATTTGGAGTTGGCGAATTCCCCTACTAGTCCTTGTTACCATCATATTGATGCTGCTAATGATTGCTCCATGTACTATCAATTGTCTAACCTGTTTTGTTTCTGCCCAGGTCAACAAGAAACAACATGCAGTGCCAGTTATACAGGATATATAAAACTACAGCTGACCACATAAAATATCACTCACCCTTAGAAGGACACTGCTACAAGGACTCTGAGGCCTGAGACTAGCAAGAGGGGGAGGCCCAATGCCCCTCGCCATCCCAGTTCAGCAGGAAGTAGCCAGAAAGACCTCGACACCCCTAATCCCAAAGAATTGGGCCTCTCGTCTCTTGAGGGGGGAATGTTAGGTAGTTAGAATAGGAAAAAACAGTCCAGAATGGCAGTGGCTAAAAGACAAGGAAGGGAAAAGGCCATGAAAATAGAACAAAAGAAGATCTGAGGACTGGAGTGAGGACCTCAGGTAGGACAAACAGCACTCCTGGCTAGCCCAATTTACATAGGGCAGGCCCAGGGGAGGAGAAAAAACATATAAAAAGAGGACCCAAAGGGCCAGGGNGATCACAATAAACTGCGGGAAATTCTTCAAGAGTTGGGAATACCAGCCCACCACACCTGCCTCCTGAGAAACCTGTATGCATGTCAAGAAGCAATAGTCAGAAGCAGACATGGAACAATGGACTGGTCTGAAATTGGGAAAGGAATGCAACAGGCTGTATACTGTCACCCTGATTATTTAACTTCTATGAAGAGTACATCATGCTAAATGCTGGGCTTGATGAATCAAGCTGGAATCAAGCTTGCTGGGAGAAATAATACAACCTTAGATATGCAGGTGACATCTCTCTAATGGCAGAAAGTGAAGAGTAACAAAAGAGCCTCTTGATGAGGGTGAAAGAGAAGAGTAAAAAAAGTTGGCTTAAAACTCAGCTTTCAAAAAACTGAGATCTTGCCATTTGGTCCCATCTCTATACGGCAAATAGATGGGGAAAAAGGGAAGCAAAGACAAGTTTTATTTTCTTGGTCTCTAAGAAAACTGTAGATGGTGACTGCAGCCATGAAATTAAAAGATACTTGCTAATGCCAAGGAAAGCTATGGAAAACCTAGACAGCATATTAAAAGGCAGATACATCACATTGCCAACAAAGGTCCGTATTGTCAAAGCTATGGTTTTTCCAATAATCATGTACAGTTGTAAGAGTTGGACCATGAAGAAGGCTGAGCACCAAAGAATTGATGCTTTCCAATGGTGATGCTGGAGAAGACTCTTGAGAGTCCCCTAGCTTGCCAAGAGATCAAACCAGTCAATCCTAAAGGAAATCAACCCTGAATATTCTTTGGAAGGACTAATGCTGAAGCTGAAGCTCCAGCATTTTGGCCACCTGATGCAAAGGACCAACTTATTGGAAAAGACCCTGATGCCGGAAAAGATTGAGGGCAGGAGGAAATGGGAGGACAGATGAGATGGTTGGCTAGCATCACTGAATCAATGGACGTGGATTTGAGCAAACTGTGGGAGATAGTGAAGGACAGAGGAGCCTGATATGCTGCAGTCCATGGGGTCAAGAACAGCAGGACATGACTTGGCAACTGAATGACAACAACAAAAGCTTTACAATGTTGCGTTTCTTTCTACCATATAGCCATATGAATCAGCCATAAGTATACACATATCCCTTCTCTCTTGAACCACCCTCTCACCCCTCATGTCATCACAGAGCACAGGGCTTTATTATACAGCAACTTCCCATTAGGTATCTCTTTTACCCATGGGAGTGTATATATGTCAATGCTGCTCTCTCAGTGGGTCCCAACCTCTCCTTCCCCAGCTTTGCCCACAAGTCCTTTCTCTACATCTGTGTGGCTATCCTGCCCTGCAGATAGTTTCATCAGTACCATTTTTCTAGATTCCATATATATGGATTAATATATGATATTTTTTCTCTTTCTGACTTACTTCACTATTTATAATAGGCTCTAGGCTCATCCACCTCAGTTCAACTAACTCAAATTTGATCTTTTTCATGGCTGAGTATTCTACTATGTATATGTATAACAACGTCTTTATCCATTCATCTCTCAGTGAACATCGAGGTGGCGTCCTCGTCCTGGTTATTGTAAATAGTGCTACAATGAACATTGGGGTGCATGTGCCTTTTTGAGGTATGGTTTTCTCAGGGTATGTGTCCAATAGTGGGATTGCTGGGTCATATGGTACTTTTATTCCTAGCTTTTTAAGGAATCTCCATACTGTTCTCCATAGTGGCTGTATCAATTTACATTTCCACCAACAGTGCAAGAGGATAACCTTTTCTCCACATCCTCTCCAACATTTAAGTTTGTCAGTTTTTGGCTGATGGCCATTCTGACTGATGTGAGGTGATACCTCATTGTAGTTTTGATTTTTATTTCTCTCAGAATGAGCGATGTTGATCATCTTGTCATGTGTTTGTCGGCCATCTGTATGTTTTCTTTAGAGAAATGTCTGTTAGGGTCTTCCACCTTTTATATATATATCTAATTTTACTTATTTATGTATTTTTGACTGTGCTGTCTCTCCTATGCTGTGCAAGCTTTTCTCTAGTTGTGGCAAACAGGGATTACTCTCTCACTGTGGTGTGCAGGCTTCCGCTGCAGTGGGTTCTCCTGTTGCCAAGCACAGGCTCTGGTGCATGCAAGCTTCGGTAGTTGCAGCACATTGGCTCAGTAGTTGAAGCTCCCGGGCTGAGGAGCAGAGGCTTGATAATTGTGGTAAATGGGCTTAGTTGCTCCACAGCATGTGGGATCTCCCAAGATCAGGGATCAAACCCCTGTCTCCTGCATTGGCAGGCAGACTCTTTACCACTGAGCCACCAGGGAAGTCCCGACCGTTTTCTACTTGGGTTGCCTGTTTTTCGGATATTGAGCTACATGAGCTGCTTGTATATTTTGGAGGTCAATCCTTTGTCAGCTGCTCTGTTTACAAATATTTTTCTCTCATTCTGAGTGTTGCCTTGTCTTCTTGTTTATAGTTTCCTTGCTGTGCAAAAACTTTTAAGTTTAATTGGGTCCCACTTGTTTACTTTTGTTTTTGTTTCCATTAGTCTAAGAGATGAATGTCAAAAGATCTTGTTGCAATTTATGTCAAACTGTCCTGCCTATGTTTTCCGCTAAGAGTTTTATAGTTTCTGGTCTTACATTTAGGTCCTTAATCCATTTTGAGTTTATTTTTGTGTATGGTGTTAGGAAGTGCTCTAATTTCTTTTTCTTTTTTTCCCAGCACCGTTTATTGAAGAGGCAGTCTTTTCTCCATTGTATATTTTTCCCTTCTTTGTCAAAGATAAGGTGCCCATAAGTGGATGGATTTATCTCTGAACTTTCTATCCTGTTCTATTGATCTATATTTCTGGCTTCTTTGCCAATATGATACTGTCTTGATTACTGTGGCTTAGTAGTATAGTCTGAAGTAAAGAAGGTTGATTCCTCCAGCCGTTTTTTTTTTTCCTTTCTCAGTAATGCTTTGGCTAATCAGGGTCTTTTGTGTTTCCATACAACTGGTAACATTTTTCATTTTAGTTCTGTGAAAAACACCATTGGTAATTTGATAGGGATTTTGGATGTCACAAACAAAAATTATTGCACAAAAGAAGATGCATACAGGTACATAGTTTATTTATTATTTTAGAGGAAGTTCAAAGCAAGCCAATGTAATATATGGTAATAGAATAGCAGCTACTTTTGATTGAATCTTGGCAGAGGCTAAAATAAAGCTATTTTGATTGTTGGTGGTTATATGGTTGTCTATAAGAGTAGTTGACCAGTAAATCTCAATTTTTTGCCCTGATGGTAATGTACTATATACCAATATATTGTTAAAAGTGAAACAAATTTCCAGAAAAAATAAAATCAAGGTGAATTCATCACCAGTATACCAACACTAAAAGAAAAAAATAATAAAGTGTCCCTTATAACTAATAAAAATAATGATATGTATTCTTGGAAATACTATAATTAATAGAGCATAAAATAAAAAAATAGATTAAAAAGTTAAATACACATTTTCTGTGATAATAATAAAAACTTACAGTATTTAAATATAGAGAGAATTTTTAAAACAAGAAAATTTCTGGGGAAAAGTAATATTTCCTGGTATAACAGTTAAAAAGATTAAGGGTTTTCTTTTCAATACATTTCCTTTATCTGAAAATAAAGAATAGAAAGAGTCCTATAATAATCCATTGTTTAATTATCACTTCAGATTCTTTAAGTCTGGGAAAGTCAGACTCACATCCTTGAAGGAATTAATCCAGTTTAGAAGATACCAATCCAGGCTTTAACCTTTGAAAAGAAAAAAATACAAATTCTACCCAAACATCAATTACCCTCTTCTTACAAATGAGGCTGATGGATGTGTCATCAGCCTTGACTGTGGCAATGGTTTCACAGATGTATGCATAAGTGCAAATTCATCAAATTGTATATGTTAAATATGCACACTTTTGTACATCAATTATACCTCCCAATAAAGCTGCTGAAAAAAACATAAGCAGAATTAAAACTTGGGGAGAATTTGTAATCTTCTTTACAGTTTTAATGCACTAGTGCTAAAGAATTTTATTTCACAAATTAACATTCTAGAAATATTTTCTAAGAAATCTGTACCTATAAGTTGTAAGAACCTATACACTGGAAGAATATTTAATCATCTAAACTTGGGATATCAACATTAAGGAGGTTTTTTTTAACTAATTTATTTACATTAATTGGAAGCTAATTACTTTACAATATTGTAGTGGTTTTTGCCATACATTGACATGAAGCAGCCATGGGTGTATATGTGGCCCCCATCCTGAACCCTCCTCCCACCTCCCTCCCCATCCCATCCCTCAGGGTCATCACTAGAATATCTATACTGTCATGTGATCTTAGATGATGTGTATTAGATATAATATCTAAATACTAGGCATTGGAAGAATATTAGACATAAATTTTAACTGATGGGTTTAGAGTGGCCTTGGCAATTTATTTAGTACCATTATTGGGAGTAAATTCTAATATATCCACCATAGACCCAAAAAATATTAAAAAGAACTGATGATGTGAAAATAAAATGGTAAAGTGGAAGTTGTTCATTCTTAAAGAGAACTGATTTTCTCTCTTGAAGGGTATAATCATATGATTTGTTAACCATTGGCTTAATACAAAGCCAATTTGATTAAGAAAAATAGTTACTGGAAATGTGGTAAATACTAGGAAGAAATATATGGTCTCTACTCTCCATATTCTCTTTAAGTGGAGGTTCTTCCTATTATATAATAATTTTCAGAAGTTAAAAAATACATGAGTCATACAATTATTCAATGACACATGTACAATATTTTATTTAACTAGTTTAAAATAATTTAAACAATCATATACACAATGGAGTATTACTCAGCCATTAAAAAGAATACATCTGAATCAGTTCTAATGAAGTGGATGAAACTGGAGCCGATTATACAGAGTGAAGTGAGCCAGAAAGAAAAACACCTATACAGTATACTAACACATATATATGGAATTTAGAAAGACGGTAATGTATAGAACAGTCTTTTGGACTCTGTGGAAGAGGGAGAGGGTGGGATGATTTGGGAGAATGGCATTGAAACATGTATAATATCATACAAGAAACGAATCACCAGTCCAGGTTCAATGCAGGATACAGGATGCTTGGGGCTGGTGCACTGGGATGACCCACAGGGATGGTACAGGGAGGGAGGGGGGTTCAGGATGAGGAACACGTGTACAGCTGTGGTGGATTCATGTTGATGTATGGCAAAACCAGTACAATATTGTAAAGTAAAAAAAAAAAATCATATGGCTGCTGTTTCAGAGGAGAAATCAAGGAACAGCATGTAATCAAAAGACTGTTATTCAGTATCTATTAGAAACTGAACAGAATTTAATTAATATTAAACAGTGCCATAACTATTTAATGTTATTTAAATAACTATTTAACTATTTAAATGTTGAATAGCGCCATACAGTTTATGTATCACTTCACAGTGTCTGAACTTGAAGGAGAGAGTAATTTCATTTTCCTGATAATTAAATGATTTTAGATTAATATATTTACTATTAGATTGTAAAGAAAGGCAGACACTTTCCTATTTTATTGCTAAGATTTGGACATTTCTTCCGATCATTTATTTGTGCAATTTCTGGACTTCTACCTATTCTGCCTGAGATGGGTGGATTTTGAACAAGGATATGATATACCCTCCCTGAAGGAGGGCATAGCAACTCACTCCAGTATTATTGACTGGAGAAGCCCCATGGACAGAGGATCCTGGCGGGCTACAGTCCATCAGGTCGCAAAGAGTCCGACATGACTGAGCAGTTAAGTACAGCACATGATATACTCTGATGCTGGGAAAAATTGAAGGCAGGAGAAAGGGACAACAAAGGATGAGACGGCTGGATGGCATCACAGACTCAACGGACGTGAGTTTGAACAAACTTCAGGAGATAGTGAAGGACATGGAAGCTTGGGGTGCTGCAGTCCATAGGGTCGCAAAATGTCAGACTGAACGTGATATATTACATCCATCCTATTCCATTTCCTCTTTACATTGTCTTTTCTACAGACATATTTCAGACTCTTCAAAGTCATTTAAACGGTCTGTCCCAAGTAGTAGGGTGGAATTAGATTTCTAGCACTGTCTATCTAGGGATATAGAAAACTCACTAACTTGAAATTTTCTTACTGGGATATTCAAAGCCATCTTTTCAATACTTATAGAATAAAACTGGTATATTAATCTTCATTTACTTGCTTACTTTCTCTCTCTAGTTGACTCAGAACTCAAATAAGAAATAAGGGTGAAATTCATCAGATCCCATAATCCCAGCAATACCAAAGAGAGACCCAAATGCTTTCATGATAAACAAGTTGTATTACACACTGGAAGCAAAATGTGACCATACACTTCAGAATTCTAAAATGTAAGTGGGTTTGCCTCAGGAATTCCTCTTCTGATAATATTAAGCTAAGGAAATAAGGATGCTTATATAAAATATTTAATATTATATTTGTGTGTGTGTGTGTGTGAAGTCGCTCAGTCATGTCTGACTCTTTGCGACCCCGTGGACTGTAGCCCACCAGGCTCCTTTGTCCATGGGATTCTCCAGGCAAGAATACTGGAGTGGGTTGCCATTTCCTTCTCCAGGGGATCTTCCCAACCCAGGGATCGAACCCAGGTCTCCTGCATTCCAGGCAGACGCTTTAACCTCTGAGCCACCAGGAAAGCCCCATATTATATTTATAGTAGTTAAATATGAGAAGCTATATTAAATAATTGTTTATCCATTAAGAGTATGATATAGAAAAATTGTGATGCAAATGTTTTACCACAGAAATAATTACAGATATTGACTTAGAAACTGACTTTATGTATACAGCTTATTATATATATAAAATATACATATATAAATATTTTCCCATGAAAACATAGACATAAAGCAACTTTGATGTGTTTCCTTAATTCTTTATTATATGAGTTGAAGAGTACCCAGAAATATCTTTTCATCATAACATTATTGTTTTACACTTAGAATGTATCTAATAAAATTGTTGCATCTTATTGTCTCCAAGGATCCGATTCCCACTGCTGCCTCCATTACATATTTTGCCAAAATTCAGTGCATATTAGATTCATTAGTCACTTTTGAGCTTTAGTCATGCTTTATTTATCCACACAGAGGAAACCTGAACATCCATAAGAGTCTAAGATAATAAAACATTCATCTTACTTTACTGTGTAAAAAACTATCTTTGCCAAGAGATGTCAGAAATTATATTTTCAAAATCTACAAATGTATTTCTCAGACATTAAAAATAAATGACTTTTTATTTCAGCTTTGAGACATAAAAATTGTTTCCTAGATTTAAAGTGGAATAGAATCCTTAATGAGAGTCTGTTGACAGTACTCAGAGAGTACTATCCACTGCAAAATACTGTGAATGTGTATGTCCTCATGAGAGGGGCATTAGTGCATGTATTTAAGGCCATTTATAATTTCAGTTTCATCTTGGGGACAATGAAGATTACACAGTCAACTAAAGCCATGGTTCCCTTCCACTAGAGTAAGTATGTTCTTCTTTGGTAGTATCAGTTTTTTTTCTTCATTCTACATACTAGTTCCTTAGTTTCTGCAAAATATCAGACTTATCTATTTAAATAAACATCAGAGATGGCAATGAATTAATTTGGTTATCTCCAAAAAGAAAATAGTTATTTCTAATGTTTTTGAATTAATGAACAGGAGTTTGAGTAAACTCTGGGAGTTGGTGATGGACAGGGAGACGTGGTGTGCTGTAGTCCATGGGGTCGCAAAGAGTCGGACACGACTGAGTGACTAAACTAAGTGCTTTTTAGAATCAGAAGAATGAAATATGAAGGGATTAGACTCATTGGAAATATTTATTACATACATCATAGAGATGGGTTACTTATCTGTTCACTTTTTTTTTATCATTAGTATCCACAGCAGAACCAGCCAATTCATAAGTCTCAATAAATATGTTTCAAATCAATTCATGAGTGCTCATAAGAACTAGGGTGATAAACAGAAGTGATCTATCCTACCGTGTCACTCATGAATCAATACATATTTATGCCCATATGTAACTATAAGATACTTAAAGCGCCAAATTCCCAGCAATGTTGTCATTAGTGATCAAATTACAGTGAGCCAACTATAAAAACAAATGATCCTTGAAATATATTAAAAAGAAAATGCACATGAATGAAAATGATTTATCAGAGCATTCACTTAACACCTGGGATCACAAAAGAAAAGAATCGGTGACTAGAAAGGCAGGAGAGTTTGGGAATCCTGAACTATGGTCTGAGTTAGGATGCCACAGCAAAGCACTGAGAGCTTTAGAATTTTCTCAGCTTAGTTCAGAGTGTCAATTCCTTTATGATACTACCTAAAAGTTTACCTGATTGCTAGCCAGTTATTTCTCCTCTCAAGCCAAGATTAGTGCCTCTTTTCTATAGAGATGCTTATTAACCATAGGTAATTTCCTATCTATTGCAGTCTGATGATGTTATTTGTTACTGTCTTGATAGAAATAACAAGCATTCATTCACTAGGCCTTAACAGAATGCATCTATAGGTTTCATTTATTGCAAAAATAAATGAAACGATTCACATAACAAATGAATTAATCTTTCCATGGGAAGTCCTTTTATTCCTTAGAATGAAGGGAGAAAATGGCATAAACTCCACATTTACAAAAGAAAACTGCTGCCCAAATAATTACTCAATGATATCTGAGAAAGAAATGTGGAATATCTATTGCCTTGTGTTCAAACATTTAGGTCTCTAGAATCTGCCCTTATTACTTCTCCACAGAGCACTGAACAGGTTGACAGAGGCATGGAAGTCCACCAACTTTATAACTTTATACAGAACACAAGAAAGGAACACAAGAGCTTTATGGATTAATCTCATCATGGTTGTTTAGTTGCTAAGTCATGTCCAGCTTTTGTGACCCCATGGACTGTAGCCAACCAGGCTCCTCTCTCCATGGGATTTTCCAACAGGAACAATGGAGTGGGTTGCCATTTCCTTCTTCAGGGAATATTCCCAACTCAGGGATCAAACCAGGTCTCCTGCATTACAGACAGATTCTTTACCAATTGAGCTACCAGGGAAGCCCCTAATGTCATCATACATCAATATAAGTAACAGCATAAGTTATGGAACAAAAAGAAAATGAGAAGGAGGAAGAAAATGAAGGAGAGAAAAAGTAGGGGAAGTGACTTTAACTCACCATCTACTGGTCACTCTGCATGGATTATCTCAATCAATATGCACAATAACTCCATATACTTGGTATCATGGGGGAAACAGGCTAAAGAGAAAAGAGGAAATAAAAACACTGCATCTCACTCCACAAGCTGAGTAAAAAGCACAGGAAGTAAACTTCCTCTCACTACACATCAGTCCACAGGAAAGCAACAGAGATTCACTCATATCTGCTTAATATTAAAGGCAGTCTCAAAAGATCAGTTTAATTTTACCAATTAGGCTCATATAAAAATTTAAAAATCTTCTTAAAGGTCACTCTAAAAACCCACTAAATCATTTTAAAGAAAAATACTTTATATTCAATGTTTAAGGCAAACATAATATTCATTTGTTTATTCAAATATTTATTACCTTAAAACAACCTAAATGCTATGCACTTGAAATTCAAAATCCAAGCATATGTTTTGTATCTTCCTCTTCAGAAACATTAGCTAGAGCCTAAATGAATTAACTTCCATGAGCTTTAAGGAAATATCTAGTATGGAGTAACTTCAAATCATTATTTTCACAACACTTAGGAGAGAATTATCATATTCTGGGCTTTAGAAAAATGATTCTGATTGTGTTGCTTTTAAAATCTTGAGCAAGAGAAGTAATGATATATGCTGAGTATATATTAATATACTTTTGCAATATTTCGGCTATGAGATAAAGATAGTATAATTGTCATGGGAGAAACAGGCTAAAAAGGAAAATGTGTGTAAGAAATGCAAGGAAAAATTTAAGAAATCACAAGACTTGATAATAAACTGAAGATGAGAGTAAAGAAAGAGGAAGAATTAAGAATGTCCTTATATGACTTGGGATTTACAGAGAAGGAAACACTTCTCTGTAATGTTTAAATGAGTGCCATATTTAAAATCTTGAAATGGACACATCTAGAGGTCACTCAAAAGGAAATAATGGAGAAATGAAATAGGAATCCCTAATATAGTAAATAGTAATGCGTGTTTCCCATGTTCCAGTCATAGCTATAGATATTTAGATATTGTATGTATTATCTACATTTATCAGTACAATGCTAAAATGTATACATTATTTTCATCTCAATTTGCACTTGAAAAAAGCACAAGATACAGCAGTCAATTGTCCAAGGAAAAGTCTAAATTCAAACCCTCTGTGTGTGATCTATATGTCCAAGAATAAGTTTAATGTTGAAGTCAGAATACTGTAGGAAGCATTTTCCCTGCATATATAAATTTGGGAATTATCAACCTAAGGAAAGTCACTTTATTTATGAGAATCTCTTCAAGAGAGAACAGAGTGAAAGAACAGATTGCCTAGAAAAGAAGTTGCAGGTCAATCCATTAACAGAATGGTTATCAAAAGAGAAGTCACCATTAAGGAGAATGGAAAACAGACCAGAATGGTAGGAAGAAACTGAGGAAAATATGAGATAGGGGAAATTATGCCATCATCACTTTTGCAAGTTGGCAGTTTATTCTCTTGCATGTAGCTGAGAGTTTGAGTGAAATGAAGACTGGATTGTGTTTAATGAGTGAAATAAGATAGACTAGTGGTGACCTTGTGAGGAATCGTTTAATTAGTGCAAAAATCAGGCGAGTTGATATATAAATGGTTAAAAAGAAAGAGGAAACAATTATCATATAGATGGAAGGTAAATGTACAAGTATCATTAAGAACTGTCAAAGTTTTGTTAAACTGGATACTGCTAAATGTCATTCATAATAATGTGATTGAGTGTATTTCAAGCTGAAATAAGGTTGACCAAAAACATATTAAAAGTCATGGATATGGTTTTTAAGCTCTATGAACATACTTTAACATTCCCTCCTTTCTCTGTAATAAATTTTGAAGCAACACATTACTAAAAAAAATACTTACACAGGGTAGGCATATTTCATTGTCAAATGTGTTTAGAAAGAAATAATAGAATTCAGTTTATAATTTTAATATCAAAAATTGCTCTTAATGAGACCCCTTTGATGGAAAATGCTTATGTTCTCATGAGCTAAGCCTTCTCTGGTAGCTCAGATGGTAAAAAATCCTCCTATAACCCAGGAGACCTGGGTTCTATCCTTGAGTTGGGAAGATCCCCTGAAGGAGGGCATGGCAACCCATTCCAGTGTTCTTGCCTGAAGAATCCCCATAGACAGAGGAGCCTGGCTGGCTACAGTCCATGGGATCACAAAGAGTTGGACACAAATGAACGACTAAGCACAGAAAAGCACAGAGAATATGAAACTGTAGAATCTATTTAGAAGGCTTTAATGTTTTCATTGGCAAGGGAATTAGAAATAAAATAATCCACTCAATGATACAGTTCTAGAATACAGTTTGCAAATTGGGGAGAGATTTTTGTTGCACAAGTATATCCTAGGAAACATGAAAATACATAAATTCTATTCTAACAGTAGCTGGAAAGCACAGTCAAAGGTAAATATAGCAAATATACTTTGAAATAAGTTTTCTATGAGGAAAAACTCTTAGTGTTTGGATTGTAACACATTTAAATAAATTTTTCAGAAAATATATCCAATAAAAAAGTTTTAAACATGTCTCAAAGAGGCTGGACTGGATAAGCTGAAATAGGATAAACTATCCTGTGATAAGTAATTCATTGCCAATATAATAGCTAACACACATGTAAGCTTTAATGCTAGGATTTTCTTTTTTTAATATAAATTTATTTCTTTTAACTGGAGGTTAATTACTTTACAATATTGTATTGGTTTTGTCATACATCAATCACTGTTTTGCTTTTTCTTTTTGAAAGGGGTGTTAACTTCTTGCTAGAAGCATATATGGAGATAGGACATTCGGGAAAACAGACTTGTTGATCCTCAAACAATATATTGATAGAGGCATTTTTTCCCATTGATATTTATATGTTGAATGACCAATTAGGAGTTAAGTGTACATTCATTAGAAGCACTAGTGTGAAATAACACAATTTAAAAATGAATATGCAGTTTATGTGACACAAATGGGTGATGAAACATTGTCATGTGCTATGTGCTTGCTTTTCCAATGACCAGTTGTATCAGAGTCACTCTCATGTTTACTTCTCTTGACATCAGAAACCAGCCAGGAAGCTGAGGTTCCTCATGCAGAGTCTTTATTTTTTCAAGCAGATTGAACAAGAGATAACCATCACAGATGAAAAACCAAACCTCAATAACAACCTTCATCTTGCTGGGGTTGACCGATGACATTCGACTGAAAATTTTGCTTTTCATTTTTCTATTTCTGTCCTACACTTTGAGTGTGTCTGGAAACTTAAGCATCATCACCCTCACTCTGATTGATTCACACCTTAAAACACCTATGTATCTATTCCTCCAAAATTTCTCCTTCTTAGAGATTTCATTCACAACTGCTTGTGTTCCCAGATTCCTGTACAGCATATCATCTGGGGATAAGTCCATCACCTATGCTGCTTGTGCCAGTCAACTGTTGTTTACAGACCTGTTTGCAGTGACAGAATTTTTCCTCCTGGCCATCATGTCCTATGACCGCTATGTGGCCATCTGCAAACCCCTACATTACACAACCATCATTAGCAGTAGAGTCTGCAAGAACTTCATCCTTTTCTGTTGGGTGGCAGCACTGATCATCATACTCCCACCAATTATTCTGGGCTTAGAACTGGAATTCTGTGACTCTAATATCATTGATCACTTTTGCTGTGATGCTTCTCCTATCCTGAAGATCTCTTGCTCAGACACATGGCTGATAGAGCAGATGGTTATTGTGTGTGCTGTGTTGACCTTCATCATCACCCTCATGTGTGTAGTTCTTTCCTACATTTATATCATTAGTACTATTCTAAGGTTTCCCTCTGCCCTGCAAAGGAAGAAGGCCTTCTCCACTTGTTCTTCCCACATGATTGTTGTTTCCATCACTTATGGTAGCTGCATCTTCATTTATGTCAAACCTTCTGCCAAGGGTGAAGTAGCTATTAACAAAGGAATTTCACTCCTTATTACTTCTGTCTCACCCATGTTGAGTCCCTTTATTTACACACTGAGAAACAAGCAAGTGAAGCAAGCATTTCTTCACTCACTTAAAAACATTGCATTCCGCTCAAAGATATAGAGAAAAAATGAGCCAATGAACCCAGTTAAAAGGAAGGATGAACAGGCCCAAAATCTGCTGATAAGCTGCTGATACTCTTTGTCTCTGTACAATTTGTTCTTAGTCATATTGACATTCTCACTTCTCTTTAAACTTGCCTACTGTGAACCTTGTCTATTCCATCATTTATTCTTCATTAAAACTAAACGCTGGGCCTTTCCTGGTGGCCTAGTAGTTAAGACTGCTTCAGTGCAGGAGCACTCATTCCATCATTGATCTGGGAACTAAGATCCTACACACCACTGGGCATGGCCAAAAAGAAAAAAGAAAAGAAACAAGAATCAACAACAAAAACTACACTCTGAGAATGTTTACTCTAATCTGGCAGAAATTGCTATTTCCAAACAGGTTGGTTCTTATCCCTGGAAACACAACAGACCACATTTTCTCCATATTCATATACTGTCAGGTATGGCTATGTAGGCCACTTTATAGCTAACAGAGGGGTGTGGAAATACGTGGTTCATTTTTAGAACTTGCCTATGTGCTGTGTGTGCTCAGTCACTTAAGTCGTGTCAGACTCTTTGTGACCCCGTGGACTGGCTCCTCTGCCCATGGGATTCTCCAGGCAAGAATCCTGCAGTGGGTTGCCAAGCCCTCCTCCAGAGAATCTTCCCAACCCAAGAACTGAACCCACATCTCTTATGTCTCCTACAATGGCAGGCAGGTTCTTTACCACTAGCATCACCTGAGAAGCCCTGGCCTATAATTATGCCCAATATGTCATCCACCCCACCCTTTTTTCCTCTCCTTTCTGCTAGATGCCCATGTTTAAAGTGACTTGTAAGCTTCACATGGATGATGAATGAGACTGGTTTTCCGTGTTAGCTATAGTCTCCACCCACAGGATAGGCAGTGACGGAAGCTTGGTGATGCTTCTCCTCTGGTCCATGTGCAAGGAGTTGTCATCACATTTGAAAGGTAAAGTGTCACAGAAATATTCCTGCCACTTAGCGTGTGAATGCATACTAAGTCACTTCAGTCATGTCTGACCCTTTGTGACCCCATGGATTGTAGCCCACCAGGTTCCTCTGCCCATGAGATTCTCCAAGAAAGAATACTGGAGTGGGTTGCCATGTCCTCCTCCAGGGGATCTTCCTGACCCAGGGATCAAACCCTGGTCTTCTGCATTGCAGGCTGATTCTTTACCATCTGAGTCACCAGGGAAGCCCGTCATCACAAGTGCATGAAAGTATATTCAATGGTATGGATATTATGGTTTAACTATTGGCAGCCTCCTCCTCAGATTCAGATGCACATAGATTCAAATTTGGCCCAGCACAAACATATGAGGAAAATCATACTAAAAATACTATATGCTAAGTTGAAAAGCTGCAATACTACCCATCCTATTTTTTATCTTCTGGTCCTATAAAACTTTCCACTGAAGTACTTGTATTACCTCCTCTCATTTCACTGTAAGTAGGCAATTTTTAAATAAAATTCTAGCCTTTCAACATTTGTCAACCACTTGTTTTGAATAACCACTGTTTAAAATGCCCTTTCCAATTTTTAGTGAGTCCACTGTGATGAAGACATTATAGACTATAACACATCTATGCAATATTTTGCTTTTCTTGCCACCTTATGTACATTGGTAATTATGGTACACTGAATTATATTATCTTATAAAAGGAAATATGTTCAAGAACACCAATACAGTATACTAGCGCATATACATGGAATTTAGAAAGATGATAATGATAACCCTGTATGCGAGATAGCAAAAGAGACACAGATGTATAGAACAGTCTTTTGGACTCTGTGGGAGAGGGAGAGGGTGGGATGATTTGTGAGAATGGCATTGAAACGTGTATAATATCATATATGAAATGAGTCGCCAGCCCAGGTTCAATGCATGATACTGGATGCTTGGGGCTGGTGCACTGGGACAACCCAGAGGGATGGTACAGGGAGGAAGGTGGGACGGGGGTTCAGGATGGGGAACACATGTATACCTGTGATGGGTTCATGCTGATGTATGGCAAAACCAATACAATATTGTAAAGTAATTAACCTCTAATTAAAATAAATAAATTTATATTTTAAAAAAAGAAACCCGCAAGGGTTTGTGCAAGTAGATATTGGTCCTCAGCCAATCTCTTTTTAGGTTCTATACACTTAACTGAGGGACTAAACTTAGCCCTGTACACAAAAATTTGCAGTCACAATCTTCCAGGCCAGAATAAATTCAGTAAGTCTGAATGAGCTTTTTAAGATGTGTGTGTGGAATCAAAGTGACTTCTAACATCCTACAATTGATACCTTACTATTAATTATTTACTGAATCCTAATAACATCACTTTTTCATGTTATTCTCCAAAAGCTGTCTGAACTGCTTACTGATTTATCCAATTATTACGCCCAGCTCCATCTTTTCACTTCTTCCTTTTTACTTCTCTTTTGGATAACATAAATCTTTTTTCCCATCATAGGTATTTTTACCCTATGAGATAACTGAGCTAGTCATTCAAGTACAGTCTCCTGAATATTCATTTAATTTTCTGAGACTAAACTGATAAAAAGATTCCCATGACTGGGAACCTCATCTATTACAGCAACTGCTATGGTCTGAACAATACTGACTTAGATCTTTCTTGTCATCATAAATTCTGCCTAAAGTTGTCTGCATTTCTAATACCCCACATCAAAAGGACTATTTTAATTGTGAGTCAAAGAGGGAATAGAAGAATTAGCCCTCTCAGGGTCTGAATAATCTCTGCTATTAACCATTTAATAACTCCACCAATATAACCTCAGACTGCTCTGCTCACAAATCTTTGAAGTAACTTGGATCATTAACCTAAACAATTCTTTCTATTTCAGCCATACCTATAATTAATGAACTAATCCCTTTTTATTCATTCCAAGAATTCACACTAGTAAAGATTTATTAAGCTTTCACTGTTATTTCTTCATAAAATATTTTAAATCATTAAAAGAATAGTTTTGGAGGAAATTCCCTGGAGGTCCAGTGATTAGGACTCAGTGCTTCCACTGTAGAGGGCACAGGTTCCATTCCTGTTCCAGGAACTAACATCCCACATGCCACTCAGGGCAGCACACACAAAAATAAAGAATAGCTTTGGAATCTTTAATCATCTGATCATTACCTCAGACTATTTGTTATCCAGGTTAATTAATGGTCTTAACTGAGTTCACTTGAAAGTATATGAATTTTTTTCAGATGGCCATGTGAGCATGTGAAGGCTTTGCCAGAAATGGTACTCAGTCGCTTCAGTCATGTCCGACTCTTGCACCCATGTACTGTAGCCCGCCAGACTTCTCTGTCAATGGGATTCTCCAGGCAAAAATCCTGGAATGGGTTGCCATTTCCTTCTCCAGGGGACCTTCCTAACCCAGGGATCAAACACTGGTCTCCTGTAATGCAGGCAAATTCTTAACAAATTGAGCCACCAGGGAATGGAAAGTCTTTATTTTTCTCACCTTTTACTCAAACTTCTTCCTTGAGATGAGGGAATAGAATATTTTGCCAATTTCAATTATACTTTGTATTCTCTGTTTTGCCTAGTTTTCCTTGGCCTCTGTTAATTGCTTTTAAGTTTTATTAATAAGATTTGAACCCTCATCTCCTAAAGATTTTCATCACTTCATGCCAAAGATGATTTGGCAGTCAGCCTGGTATCAAATCCTCTATATCTGTTCCCATCTTCTCTCCTCTCTCTTTCCCCCTCCCCCCCTTTTTAATGGCCAAAACTACATTAACCATTATGATTCATAAATCCAAAAAAAAAATCATTCTGGAGCTAAGATAGCAGGATAGGAAGACCCTGAGTTCACTTCTAGTTATTTCTCTAGATAGACAGATAGAGATGCAGATATAGAGATATAAGGAAGAAACAACAATGGTAGTAGGGGCAGAGATGAGGTATAGTTAAGACCCACAACCCAGGGTAGGTGACCAACAAATGCACATATCCTCCCAGGGAGTTAGGGGTCTGAGCCACAGAACAATGTCCCCAGTCTGGGGATCCTACACCCAGAAGATGAGCTCCCAGAATATTTTGTTTTGAAGGCCAGCAGGGCTTGAGTATGAGACAGCTGCAGGTGTTAAAGGACATACTCTAACTCCCAAAGCAGAGGTAGTAATTTGAAAGGAGCCTGGGTGATCTCCACTCGCTCTGATCTTGGAGAACCTCCAGAGGCAGAAGGCTACTACTGGACTGTCCCTGGGGACACACACACACATACACACACACACACACACACACACACACACACACACACACACACTCAGAGGCAGCAGATATTTTTGAAAATTTGTTCTACCACGAAGACACATGTGCTGGCAAATGCCAAACTGAAATCCTCCCTTTAGCCTATTAGTTCAGAGGGCTTGACCACCAACCAGCAGGTCACCATCAGTTCTGAGACCCGGCAAACTGAGTAGCCAGTAAAAGAAGACAAAGCTGTGCCCTCCAGCAAGCCAGTACCAGCCCCAGAAACCCCTGAGGCTCACGATCAACCACCTGGGACTCAACCCAACCTCCAGCAGGCTACTAGCAGCTTCAGACCTCCACAGCCCCTGCACCTAACTGTCCCAAGACAAGATCCTGCCCACCTGCAAGCAGACACCAGAGTATCCAAGAAGGGCCCATACAACCCACATAGGGGGCAACTCTAGGGCATATCTCTCTGGTGACCAGAGGAGAGTGGATACCATAGTACATCTCCTATATAAGATCATTTCTCCAAGATCTGGAAGCATAAGTGACCTACCAAATACATAAATAGAAAGAATTAGGAAAAGTAAGGGGACAGAGGAATACATTCCAAAGTAACGAACAAGACAAAACCCCAGAAAGAAGTTAACAATGTGGAGATAAGTAATCTACCAAATAAAGAATTCAAGGTAACAATCACAAAGATGCTCAACAAACTCAGTAAAAGAATGGATGAACACAAGGAGAAGTTTAATAAAGAGAAAATATAAAGAAGAAACAGAGATGAAGAAAGTTGTGTGCTGTGCTTAGTCATTCCGTCATGTCCAGCTCTTTGCAACCCCAGGACTGCAGCCCCCCAGCCTCCTCTGTCCACAGGATTCTCCAGGAAGGAATATTGGAGTGGGTTGCCATGCCCTCCTCCAGGGGATCTTCCCAACCCAGGGACCAAACCTGTGTTTTCCATATTGCAGGCATATTCTTTACCAACTGAGCCACCAGGGAAGCCCAATATAAAAAATACAATAATTGAAATTTTTAAATACACTAGAAGGAATCAACAGCACATTAGAAGTTACAAAGGAACTATAACTGACTTATAAGCAGGAACTTTACAGGCTACAACAGCAGCACGATATAGTCAAAATAATGAAAGGAAAAGAAAACCTAAACAAGAATACTCTACCCAGAAAGAAGATGTGAAAGTAGGAGGACATGGAACTCACCTCCCCTCCATGTACACATCAAAAATACAGCCAAATGAGGAACAGTTGTCACTGAGAGTTAACTAGAGACTGGCAGGAGTCATGTACAACCACAGCTTCAAGAAAGACCCACATGGAACTCGGCAGAAAGGGTTCGAAAGAAGCAAGCTCAAACTTAAAAGGAACAGACCAGCTCAGACCCAACCCACAGGGCTTCTGCTCCAGCAACTTGGGAACCTGACTCAACCCCCAATAGACAGTGATGGCCACTGAGCAGAAGAGAAGCCCTATCTCACACTGGTTGGCCCTAGCCCCCTATATCTCCAGCCCTACCTCCTACCAAGTTAAGATGATGTCATTAGGATGGGCTCTGTTCCAATATCACAGATGCTCTTATTAAAAGGGTAAATTTCGATGCAGAGACAGATGCGAATAGTGAGAAGGTGATGTAAAGACAGAGATATGGAGGAAGAAGGTGGCCAGGTATCAGTGGAGGCAAAAACTAGAGATCTGAAACTGCAGGGATGAAACACTGCAAGGATACTGACAATACCAGATGCTCAGAGAGAGGGGCGCGGAAGGGATTCTTCCTCAGCTTCTTCTTCCTCAGAAGGAACCAATCTACCAACATCTTGATTTTGGAACTGTAGCATCCATAACTATTAGACAATGAATTTCTGTTGTCTTATTCCACCATATCTTACATTTTTATGGAAGCAAGCTAACCAAGCAATGGAATCCCCAGAAACAGAACTTCAAAGTAGCGATTTCAAAAAAATGAGATAACAAATAAAAAAAAGAAAAATCTACAATCATAGATGAACCCTTAAACACTCCTCACTCAGTAATAAATAGAAATATTAGACAGTAAACCAGGAAGGATATAAAAGATTCCCATAACTCATCAACCAACTGGAACTAATTGTCATTTATAGAACACTTGATAGAATAACAGGATACGTGGTAAAGTATCTGGGCAGGTCTGAGACAGATGCAGGAATTCCTGAGAGTGTGGCAGCAGATCAGACCTTAATTATGTATAAAAGCATGCATATTATTTAGAATGAACCCTGAACCAGATAACTATGGTTCAAACAACAAAATAAGAAAAACAATTTTAGCAAAGGCTTAACATGTTAAACAGAGTTCGATCAACACTACAGAAGACAAGACAGAGCTGTAGTTTTAATCTCTCAGGGTTTATTGCCTGTCAGGTGAATAAAATTTCATAACATTCAGGTGAACAAAACAACCCAGAGTTTATGCAGTGAAATATTCAGTGTGAGGACACAATCCAAAATCACTGGATATACAAACAATCAGTAAAATGTGACCCATTTCAAAAGACATTCATATAACAAAATGACAGTCTCTTGGTACCAAGGCCAAGATGACTCAGATATTGGTAGCATTGCACAAAAGCTTTAAATCAATCTTGCACAACCATGCTTTATGAAATAAAGGAAGATAATGAAAAGTTAAGGTATCCCAGAAGAGAAAGAGAAAACACATAGTGTTAAAAGAAAAATGTTAGAAATGCAAAATATAATCTGTTTCTGAAGAAAGTCACACTTTGGGCTTAATCACTGGATAATTACAGAAACAAAAACTAACAATTTTGAAATTAGATTTGAACTGTGTAATTCTCAAAAAGAGACAAATAGATTATTTTTAATTTACAGAGATTCTGGGATCTATCAGTTCAGTTCAGTCACTCAGTTGTGTCTGACTCTTTGCAACCCCATGAATCGCAGCAGCCAGGCCTCCCTGTCCATCACCAACCCCCGGAGCTCACTCAGACTCATGTCCAACGAGTCAGAGATGCCATCCAGCCATCTCATCCTCTGTCGTCCCCTTCTCCTCCTGCCCCCAACCCCTCTCAATCCTGGGATCTATGGCACAATGTTAAAATCTATCTAATATGTAATTTGAATCACAGAAGAAGCAAAAGAGGGAATGGGGAAGAGAAATAATTTATGGCTGGAAACTTGTCAAATATTGGGGGGAAAGTTCCCAATCAACTCGTACACTTCTTACACTTCAATCAGCTTACAGTTCAATCAGCTAATAAAAGCAATATTCAAAGAAGATTACACATTGGTATATTAAAATGCAGCATAGAGAGAGCATTTTAAAATGTGCCTATGCTGCTGCTAAGTCACATCAGTCATGTCTGACTCTGTGGGACCCCATAGACGGCAGCCCACCAGGCTCCCCTGTCCCTGGGATTCTCCAGGCAAGAATACTGGAGTGGGTTGCCATTTCCTTCTCCAGTGCATGAAAGTGAAAAGTGAAAGTGAAGTCGCTCAGTCATGTCCGACTCTTAGCGACTCCATGGACTGTAGCCTACCAGGCTCCTCCGTCCATGGTATTTCCCAGGCAAGAGTACTGGAGTGGGGTGCCATTGCATTCTCTGAAATGTGCCTATAAAACTAACTAAAAATAAAAGTATAAGGAAATGAATAGATATAAAGTATGGCAAAACCAATACAGTATTGTAAAGTAAAATAAAATTAAAATTAAAAAAAATAAAGTATATGTAAACACAAATCTAAAAACATATAACTTTTAATGAAATAGAATAAGATCATATGTAAAAATAGAAAAAAAAAACGGCCCATGAGAAACAATCTAAATATCCACTGACAAATGAGTGGATAAACAAGTAATTGTATATATACACAATAGAATATTGCTCAGCCATGAAAATGAATGAAATAATGCCATTTGCAGCAACATGGATGTGACTAGAAATTATCATAGTAAGTAAACAAGAAAAAGACAAATACCATTTGATATTACTTATATGTGGAATCTAAAATATGACACAAATGAACTTATCTACAAAAGAGAAACAGACTCACAGACATGGGGAAAAGACTTGTGGTTGCCAAGAGGGGGCATGTTGGAGGATGGGTGAGGGAATTTATGGTTAGCTGAGGCAAATTAGTGTATATGGAATGGATAAACAACAAGGTCCTACTGTATAGCACAGGGAAATATATTCAACCTCCTGTGGATAAACCATAATGGAAAAAATATAGAAAAGAATGTATGTGTATTTATAACTGAACCACTTTGCTGTATAGCAGAAATTAACATAACATTGTAAATTAACTATCCCTGAATTTTTTTAGAAAAGGCCCATGAAACATGAAAGCCAAAGAATTATAAATATCTGGGAGGTATTTCTGAAAACTGTCGACAGTAAGTTATCAATTTGCCTTTTCTTTTGATGAAAGATCTTTGTCTGTATTATCTGAATAGTGATACTGACACCAACCATTAATCACATTTTTGCAGAATTACTAAATTAGAAAAATTGTCTTATCATATTATAAATGCCTAAAATAATGATGAAATAAAAAAACAGAAGGTTGCCTTTTGTCTTGTAATCTGGTAGTAATTATTGCATACTTGGCCAGTTCTGATGCTAATGTTATTTACAGGTGCCTCTCTGAAGACATTTTTCCCAGGTCTGTGCTCCCCACTCTATCCCTCTGGTGTATTACACCAGAGATTCATTAGTAATGCTTAAGATAGGGCCACCAAGGACATATTTGTTTGTTTCACTTAATTAAAAATTAGGTCATTTTTTAAAGGGGAAATTCTGTCAGTATAGAAATATGCCCCTCTGCCAGAAACATCAGAATATCAACTTTTCCAACAATAGAGAGATCCCTACCTAGCCATTTAAATTACTGTTAGCTCTGTAGTTCTAGAGTAGACTTCCTGACCTCAGGAGAAGGCAGACTCTGTAGAGAAAATCTGCATCTTGTGTAGGTGGAGGTCGACTGAGTGATACTCTCCAACTGCAGAGCCTTCTGTGAGTATGACTCTGTGCTCCTAAGAATGGGCAGAGACCACCCCCCTTTCTTTCCACCATAAGACCATTCTGATGATTTTTTTTCATGCTTTGCAACTTTGGGGTTCAGTGACCATAAGATGTTACAACTATCAGAGAAGTTTTTGTTTGTTTTTTAATGTCATTTTTCTTACCTTTTCTGAACTCCAGAATGATGACTTCCTCTGTGAAAATTATCTCTATCAAAGTAACTGATATGGTTTGTCATTTTAATATTTTATAAATGTTTCGACAACCACTTCTAACATATGACTTCTCAGTGTGATTAACAAGTATAGGGCTGTCATCGATAAGCAGTTTTCACATATCAATACAATGAAGTTCATGTAAATACAGTGGAATTTTAGACAGATGCTCTATATATTCTCTGCCATAACCTCACCCTTATTTTAAACAAAAATTACATATAAAATATGTGAATTCTAGGTCCATTGAGTGACTTATTTACTTATGTATTATCATTCGGTGACCCCATCCACTAATAGTATTTCACATATTAATGGAAACTCACTTTTTATCATATATATCAAGGTCAATGTCCGTTAATTTCATGAGTGTGTTCTTAAGAAGGTAGAATATGAATGAGTGAAGAAAATGGTGGCATTTTTGGAAGGTTAGTCTCCTTAGGACATCCAGACTGATTGAGGTGCTTGGGAGAGTTGGATACCTGGAACAGTGGTGGCAGGACTTGGGGGAGGCACCTGGGCTGCAGACAATTCATTCCTGTCCCACCACTGGAAACTCAGTGCTATCTCTATGTGACCTGGTCTTGAGGTAGATAGGCTAACATTTAGGCAAAACATTCCCTGTACTTCCTTTACTCTGTTTTTCTTTAAATACTTTAGGCTAAACTGTAGGACTAGGCACCAAGTGGAAGCTAATATCTGTCTTAATAATTGTCATTATTGTTTAGTTGCTAAGTCATAGCTGACATTTTTTCAACCCCAGAGACTGTAGCTCACCAAGCTCCACTGTCCATGTGATTCTCCTGGCAAGAATACTGGAGTGGGTTGCCATTTCCTCCTCCAGGAGATCTTAGCAACCCAGGGATGGAACCCATGTCGCCTGCATCTCCTGTATTGATAGGTGGATTCTTTACCACGAGCAACCAAGGAAGCCCCAGCCTTCCTTAATGATTAGGAAGAGAATTTTTAAAGCAATCAAATGAAACTTCAAGTAACTGTTTAATTGAAACTTCTAAGGCAAATGCCTTTTGGTTCAGCAACATAGAAAAATGACAGGATAAGCAATATTTGACTTAGCTGCAATGTAAATAATCAGAGAGAAGACCAAATATATAATCTTTTTGATTGGAGCAAGAATTTTAAATGAATTTCTTTTAGCCTAAGACTAAATATGACATATAGCCATTTTTTTTTTTGTATTGCAAGGAAACAAAGAATGATTTTTACATTTTTAAGACCTCATTTTTAAAATGGAGAGTGGACAACAGAGATTATATATGGCACATATATTAAGTATGTGCATCTTTACATCATTTATACCTCACTATATCTAAAACACAAAAGCATCTAATTGGCCCTTTGTAGAAGAAAATTGGGGATATCCATGTGAGATTACATACTAATATTAAAGAATTCCAAGCACTTCGGGTCTTATTACCATAAAAGAGAAGGGAAATTTCACTAGTTAAGAAAGCAAACTGCTTGTTCTGAGTCACATGTACATATAAAATTTGTAAATTTTATAATAAACATATTTATTGCACTCCCTAAACTTTGAATAGGGCTAGCTGTTGTGGAATCTCAATGAACAAAACATAGCCCAATGCTAACAAAATTACACTCACATATTTAGAGGTAGCAAAGAGATAAATGTAGTAGGCTAGAAAGCTTTTCTCAGGAAGTCAAACTAAGCCAAAACTTGAAAAATCTACATATATCAGTATCACTTTAGTGAAGGCAAAAACAGCAGTAGGAAACTGGTAATGAACAGAGTTGTATCAGGAAACTGACTCCACTCAAACTTGTCAAGACATTATTTTGGTTTGTGGAAAATGAACGAGCACTTTGGTGGAAACACTGAACAGCTTTTTCACAGGTAACTTTCTTCTCTAAACATGAACATTCTCATCACAGAAGTGTACTATCAGTGGGTCAAAAGATCACTTCAGGTCTTATTCAGTTCAGTTCAGTTATTCAGTCGTGTCCGACTCTTTGCAACCCCATGGACTGCAACACACCAGGTCTCTGTCCATCACCAACTCCAAGAGTTTCCTCAAACTCATGTCTATTGAGTCAGTGATGCCATCCAAGCATCTCATCCTCTGTCGTCCCCTTCTCCTCCTGCCCTCAATCTTTCCCAGCATCAGGATCTTTTCAAATGAGACAGTTCTTTGCATCAGGTGGCCAAAATATTGGAGTTTCAGCTTCAGCATCAGTCCTTCCAATGAATATCCAGGACTGATTTCTTTTTGGATGGACTGGTTGGATCTCCTTGCTGTCCAAGGGACTCTCAAGAGTCTTCTCCAACACCACAGTTTAAAAGCATCAATTCTTCAGCACTCAGCTTTCATTATAGTCCAACTCTCACGTCCATACATGACTACTGAAAAAACCATAGCTTTGACTAAACGGAACTTTGTTAACAAAGTAATGTCTCTGCTTTTTAATATGCTGTCTAGATTGGTCATAACTTTTCTTCTAAGGAGCAAGCATCTTTTACTTGATGCTAAAATTCTGGCTTTTAGGTATGGATAGAATCCATGCAATTCAGGTATTGCAGATTAATATTAAACTATAATTTTAACTGTAAATGTTGATTTCAAATTATATCCTATCTACTTATGGAGAGAATAAAATGGACATCATCAAAAAATACAGCTGAAGAAGCAGAAACCACTGGAAGAAAAATCATGTTGTACCAAATAAATAATTCATGTGAAGATGCTCCAGCATATTGTTGCTTTTTTTGGCTTTCTTTTTTTATTTCTGTTTGGTAAATTTTTAATTATGAAATAATTTTGTACTTGCAGAAGTTTTGACATACTAATGCTGACAGTTCCCAGATATCCTTCACACAGATCTCCTAAAGGTGGCATCCTGCATAATCATAGTGCAATAATTATTGCCAAGGAATTAACATTGTGTTGTGTTGCTCAGTCACTCAGTTGTGTCCACCTTTTTGTGACCCCATGGACTGCAGCATGCCAGGCTTCCCTGTCCTTCACCATCTCCCAGAGCTTGCTCAAACTGATATCCATCAAGTCAGTGATGCCATCCAACCATCTCATCCTCTGTCATCCCCTTTTCCTCCTGCCTTCAATCTTTCACAGCATCAGGGTCTTTTCTAATGAGTCAGCTCTTCACATCAGGTGAGCGAAGTATTGGAGCTTCAGTTTCAGCATCAATCCTTCCAATGAATATTCAGGATGGATTTCCTTTAGGATTGACTGGTATGATCTCCTTGGTGTCCAAGGGACTCTCAAGAGTCTTCTCCAACACCACAGTTCAAAAGCATCAATTCTTTGGCCCTCAGCCTTCTTTATGGTCCAACTCTCACATCCATACATGACTACCAGAAAAACCATAGTTTTGATTCTATGGATCTTTGTCAGCAAACTAATATCTGTTTTTTAATATGCTATCTAGGTTTGTCATAGCTTTTTTCCCAAGGATCTAGTGTCTTTTAATTTCACAGCTGCCGTCATTATCCGCAGTGATTTTGGAGCCCAAGAAAATAAAGTCTATTACTGTTTCCATTGTTTCCGCATCTATTTACCATGAAGTGATAGGACCAGATGCCATGATCTTAGTTTTCTGAACGTTGAGTTTTAAGGCAGCTTTTTCACTCTCCTCTTTCACTTTCATCAAGAGGCTCTTTTTTTCCTCTTCACTTTCTACCATAAGGGTGATTCATCTGTATATCTGAGGTTATTGATATTTCTCCTGGCAATCATGATTCCCTCTTGTGCTTCATACAGCCCAGCATTTCACATGATGTTCTCTGCATATAAGTTAAATAAGCAGGGTGACGATATACCGGCTTAACATACTCCTTTCCCAATTTGGAAGCAGTCTGTGGTCTATGTCCCATTCTAACTGTTGTTTCTTGATGAGCATACACGTTTTGCAGGAGGCAGATAAGGTGATCTGATATTCCCAACTCTTGAAGACTTTTCCACAGTTTGCTGTGATCCACACAGTCAAAGGCTTTAACATAGTCAATGAGAGAGAAGTAGATGTTTTTGGAATTTTGCTTTTTTTCTATGATCCTACGGATATTGGCAATTTAATATCTGGTTCCTCTGCCTTCTCTAAATTCAACTATTCATGTACTATTGAAACCTGGTTTGGAGAACTTTGAGCATTACTTTGCTAGCATGTGAATTGAGTGTAATTGTGAATGTGAATTGCGGTAGTTTGAACATTCTTTGGCATTGCCTTTCTTTGGGATTGGAATGAAAACTGACCTTTTCCAGTCCTGTGGCCACTGCTGAGTTTTCCAAATTTTCTGGCATATTGAGTGCAGCACTTTCACAGCATTGTATACACTGTATACAAATGTTAATAATTAAAATGGAGATTTAAGGATGGATCCAGTTCATGGCCAGGCTAGAGTAGGCACCTAGGTTGCTGCTGCTTCTGCGGTGCTCCCTGGCCACCCGCCACCATCACCTAGAGCTGGGGCTGCATGCTGGCTACTGACTCTTCGTCTGGGATCCCTCAGACTGAGCATCTGCAAAGTGCTGCCTCCCTCACTGGGGCCTGTGAATCCCTAGAGGCACAGGAAGAGACTGAATGGGAATCAGGATTTCAGGGTCTCAAAGGAAAGAAGGATTACCTAGGAAATAAATTAAATTAAATAAATAATTATTTTGTTTGGATTTTCCTAATTTTACCACTGATGTCATTTTCTGTTGCAGGATCCAATGCAAATTATTATTTGAAAAGGAAATGTCATGTGTCCTTAAGTTTCCTCCAATCTGTGTCTCATCCTGTCTCCTCTTGTCCTCTGTGACCTTGCAAGTACTAATAACTGAGGTTAAATTCTTCAGGGTTTTTAGTTTTGGCATATAATAGTTTTTTTTACCCAACACAGCAGCAGGAAACTTGTTTATGTAGTACTTATCAAACACTGTGTTCTATTAGAGTTAAAAATGGAAGGAAAGCTAGATATTGATGTAGAAACTTCAGGATTAATAGCAAGACTGGAAAACAAATGGATATTATTTGAAATGACAATTCTGATACCAAAAGTAAAATATATAAAATGAAATGACTTTTTTGGTCATTGCAGTAACAGTAGACACTCAAATACTGCACACATGAATGACCTCCAGACTCTGTATAAAACGTCAAACTCAGCCATTTATTTCCACTTAACAGGAACCCACACTTCAAAAAATATGTGCACTCATTCAAACTTGTGAATAGTAAAGAATTATTAGGAGCAAAAGAACGTTATAAAATCTACAAAACAGTATCACATGGATGACATTTCTAATTCTATAGCTTAATATATTTCAGAGAATTAAGGACAGAGTTTAGATTAACTGAAAAATAGAGATGTTAGAGGGCAAGGTGGTATATGAACACTAGTAAAAACATTTCAGAAAAACATGATCATAAGGATTCCTATAATGCACATCAAAATAGCTGAGAATTCAGAAGTTTTGACTCATCATTAGCATGACTCACAGAAGAAAATGACTATTCATTGCTGTGATTGGATATTTTCACCCAATAGCCATGGCCTCATAGTTTCATGCACGTTTTCTCAGTTCAATGTCACTTGAGTTTCTGAGGAGTTTGATAAGTATAAGTCAGCAATGAGAAACCATACATCATTACCTACATTCATATTGCTGGGGCTGACAGATGACCCTCCAGTGCAGGTTTTGATTTTTATATTTCTGCTCGTGTCCTACTTATTGAGTGTCACTGGGAATCTAACCATCATTATACTCACTTTAGTAGACTCTCGCCTTAAAACTGCCATGTACTTTTTCCTCAAACACTTCGCCTTTTTAGAAACCTTATTCACCACGGTGTGCATTCCCAGATTCTTATACAGCTTATCAACTGGGGACAAGACTATTTCCTATAATGCTTGCATTAGTCAACTATTTTTTGTCTTTCTTTTTGCAATAACAGAATTTTTCCTCCTGGCCATCATGTCCTATGACCGTTATGTGGCCATCTGCAAACCCTTACGTTATGCAACCATCATGAACGGAAGAGTCTGTGGATGGCTTGTTGTCTGTTGCTGGATAGCAGGTTGGCTGGTCATATTTCCACCACTCTGCCTGGGCTTAAACATAGAATTCTGTGATTCTAATGTCATTGATCATTTTCTCTGTGATGCTTCTCCTATGATGAAGATCTCTTGTTCAGACACATGGTTCATAGAACAGATGGTTGTTGCCCTTGCTGTGTTGACTGACATTGGGACATTTCTCTGTGTAGTTCTGTCATATATATACATCATCAAGACCATCACAAAGTTCCCTTCTGCCCAGCAAAAGATGAAGGCCTTTTCTACCTGTTCTTCTCACATGATTGTAGTTTCTATCACTTATGGCAGTTGTATCTTCATCTACGTCAAACCTTCAGCAAAGGATGAAGTGAAAATTAATAAGGGTGTGTCATTGCTTACTACTTCAATTGCCCCCATGTTAAACCCATTTATTTACAGCTTAAGGAACAAGCAAGTGAAACAAGCTTTTACAGACTTAATCAAAAGAATGTCATTGATCTCAAAGAAGTAAAGAAATGTTGAAACTAAGCATAAAATACCAATTTAAAAAGAGCAATGGGCCTCAAGGTCACAGTCTTCATTTATGAACTATTAAATCCTGGTATATTGCCTGTTCATATTAACAGGCTCATACCACTGTTATTACTGAATCTTGGACCTAAAATCATCTTTTCAATGCTTGTTGAAATAAACAACCTGAGTTATTTCAACTTTTGTTGAAAATAAACTTTCTCCAAGATGACATCTCATATCAAGAGAAGGTAAAGGAG
>SJYQ01012024.1:0-12083 GCA_006410935.1 Redunca redunca
AGGCAGGAATACTGGAGTGGGTTGCCATTTCCTCCTCCAGGGGATCTTCCCAAGCCAGGAACTGAACCTGGGTCTCCAGCATCTCTTATAGACTTCATTCATAAAAGGAAAAGTGAATGGGAGTGAGGAAGAGGGGAGGGTCAGGACTCCGGTGGAAGAAGACATGAGGCCTAGGGAAGGGAGGGCAGGTTTGTCTCAGAAGAGCTTGGACTGAGCCCACTGAGTCCCAGTCGGGGCATCCCTGGATCTCCAGGAATGCCATTTCTCACTCCCCCAAGGGCATGAGCACCAGGGCCAGGCAGGTGAGTCATGCTGCTGGACCATTTCTGGAATGCTGCCACTGGACGCAGAGATCTTCAGCAAGAGGACAGGGAGCAGCCCTCATCCATTCATTCATCCAATAAATATAGCGGCAAGGCCGTCAGGACCGTGCGTGCCCACAGAGCCAGCTTTGCCGCCAGTGCCTCCTCCGTGCCAGGCACTGTGCTACAAGTGGACAGGCACTCTCATTTCATCCGTGTGACCCCCTGTGAAGTAAGGTGGGAGTTTTGTTGTGTTGCGTTTCATCGACGGACACCCAATCCAGGAAACATTTCTTGAGCACCTGCTGCATGCCGGTCCAGAGAGACAAATCCAAAGCGAGGGGCTATGGAGTCTGAGTAAGGCACGGGTGAGCAGTAGAGACCCAATTGTTCCCACCAGGCCCCAGCCCAGCAGCATTCTTAGAGGAGAGCTTCATGTCCAGCCTGCACCCCTTTCTTGGGGTGGGTGGGGAAGGAGGACCTCGGACACCAGCCCAGGGACTGGGGCTCTTCGATGGGGGCTCTACTGGGCTAGGTCATCACTGAAGACTTGGAGGTGTGCAGAGCTGATGAGCCTGCCTGCCGTCATCCATGAACTCATTCATTCATTTACTCTCCAAAAACTTGCTGAGCACCTACTATGTGCTAGCCTCTGTCACAGGTGCTGGGGTTGCCAAGATGATTAAGACCAACCCATCCTCTAGATGCTTCAGGGGCTGGCCAAGATCCCACATGCAGTAGAGGCTGAAGCCCTAGGCGATCCCTTGTCCCCTGGTAAAGATGCAGTGTTTCAAGCGAGGCCAGCCCTGGGACGACCTCAAACCATCTATACTTCATATGGAAGGGAGGTGCCAGTGGACCACAGAACATCTGAAGAAAAAAAAAAAAAAGCCCTGGAAAATCAGCCCTCAAATGACCCTTGAAGAGTATAACCCTTGGAGTGCAAAAGGCAGCTGAGAACTCTGGAAGAGGGAGTCATTCCTCCCCAGCTTCCACCTGGATTCAGCACCCTCCAGCCTGAGTGAATATCCTGGCAAGGTGGGGACTTCAGAAACAGGGGGCCCACGCTTCATAAAGAGTGTTTTCCTTTAGAAGAGAGGAGGCGGCGAAAAGGAGTAGTCCAGGCAATCAGGAGCTACAAATGGGGAGGAGACCTTGACAGAGTTTCCACCCTGTATTATTACAATGAGAAGGTTAATACTTGGGGGCTTCCCCGGTGGCTCAGATGGTAAAGAATCCACCTGCTATGCAGAAGACTCGGGTTCGATCCCTGGGTCCGGAAGATTCCCTGGAGAAGGGAATGGCGACCCACTCCAGTATTCTTGCCTGGAGAATCCCACGGACCCCACGGACAGAGGAGTCTGGCAGGCTATAGTCCATGGGGTCACAAAGAGTCAGACATGACTGAGCAGCTAATACACACCCAAGGTTAATACTTAGAGTTCACTTCAAGCTGAGAGCTGGAGAGCTGCAAGTCCTACCCTGAGCTCTGATATCCTGAGAGCAACAATTTCCATGCCCTAGGATTTCACAGATCAGTAAAACCTGAGGGAAAGAAGTGGGTAACTGACAGAGTTCCCAAAGTTTTACATTGTCAAATAAGCCCATTAAAAAATACTCATCATTTATCACAATTATTTTATCAAAGTGAATTTTAAATGTCCCTAAACCTAACCCCCAAAAAGACCTCAGTGCTTATAAATATTGAATATTTTTAATTTCATGAAAACTCATTCTGCTAGCCCTTAATCCTATTTTGCTGGAGACCCAGGGCTGTCAATAGGCAGGTGTTTGAACTGGAGGTGGGGTCGAGGCTGAGTTGGGGAGCCCAGCTCTGAGGTGGGGAGCGCAGCTCTGACCTGGGCCTCTCCTGGACCAGACAAGAGTGGAGCAGGTGAGGGGCAGTGAGGTCACACAGGAGGAAGACTTTTGGGGGTGTCCTTGAATTAGTTGCGGGGGAGGCTGCCAGGTCCCCTAGGCACAGCAGGCAGATCCCAGAACCTGTCCTCTCCCTGGTTCCCCAGAAACTCCGAGGAAGCACCCATCAGAAGGTGCCCATGGAGATGCTGGTGTTGGAGGATGAGAAGCACCATAGGCCTGAGAGTCCGTCCTTACAAAAGGTTAAGGTAAGTGCTAGGAGAAGCCAGTATCCACCCTCAGCAGAGAGGCCAGGCAGTTACAGTCTAGCTCCTCCTCGTATAGTCCATGAGCCTGCAGCTCAGCACCGCAGGGAGGGGTGAGCGATGCAGCCTCCTGGCCCCACCCCACACTTGTGAAGGGGAATATGCCACCCCCAAATATATCACTTTGGTATACTGATTATTTTAAAGTCACTTGAGAAAAAGCTAGTGCAAGAAGAATACACTAACCCTCTTTTGCTCCCCAGAAAGCAGGCAATAAATCTCCCATGTGAAGTTACCCTCCCTCTATCAGAAAAGTAGAGAGCTTCCTTATCACCAAATATCAGGAATTCAGGGCTGAGAAGGCTGTATAAACAAAACTTGTTGTTTCTTCACTAATCAGCTCCTCCAAATCCAAACGCCTTTGTCTTTTCAGTGATTCACGAATGTATTGTTTCCTCGCCTAAAAGGTATAAAAGCTGCCTGCTTCAGTCACTTCTTCGAGTCTCATATTTTTATGGACTACCATACACATGAAATTAAATTTGTTTCTCCTATTAATCAGTCTCACATCAATTTAATTATTTGACCAGCCGAAGAACTTAGAAGTGAAAAAGGGCAGGGGTGGTGGTGGAAAAGTCTTCCTCTGCACACCTGCTGAGTCAGAATCTGCAGGTGTCCAAGATCCCAGGGGGCTCATGTTGGAAGCGGCAGTGATGAGGCAGCCACACACAGGGCGTGTGGTAATGGGATGCAGGGCGGCTGTGTGTGCTGACAGGAGAGATCTCCATGCTGGTCACAGAAAAGCAGTTTCCAGACCACAACGTGGTCCTGGAAAGGGCATCAGCTGAGCTGTGATAGAAGTTACCTCTGGAAGAGAAGGGCTTTCTTGTTTCTGTATTATTTTTATGACTAGAGAGAGGGGTGGAGGGAGGGAGAGAGGCGGAGAATTGCACAGAAAGATGAGAATCAGGAGCCGGTTCTGGAGGCCTGGGCTAAGAACGGCCCTTGAGATTTCCTCATCAACCCCCGAACCTATGTGGAGCCTTGAAACTGGGCAACTCCCAGCCACCCACCTCAGGCCCGCCTGGTCCCTCGGTCTGAGGCATCTGTCAGTTTCACTGGCTTCACCTAGTCCTGGGCAGCAGAGTTAGATCTGGATTCTTTCTTCCTTGAGAGGAGCTTCCTGTCCTCCACCTCCGGCTCAGCTCAGAGGTCCCCAAGCCCCACACTCCGTGCCCCAGTGTGGGGTTGATGGGCTATCCCCACGCAGGGCCAAGAGCGCGTGCGGAAGACATCTCTAGACCTGAGGAGGGAGATCATCGACGTGGGTGGCATCCAGAACCTCATCCAGCTGCGGAAAAAACGCAAGCAGAAGAAACGGGAAGCCCTGGCCGCCTCCCAGGAGCCACCGCCAGAGCCGGAGGAGATCGTAAGCGTTCTAGGGAAAGGGGAGCCGGGGCAGGGGAGGATGGTGGGGATCACCTCGGGGTGGCCCCCCCATGACTGCATTCACGCCCTCCAGACGGGCCCTGTGGACGAGGAGACATTCCTGAAAGCTGCGGTGGAGGGGAAGATGAAGGTCATCGAGAAGTTCCTGGCGGATGGGGGTTCCCCTGACACCTGCGATCAGGTGATGTTCTGACTGGGCCCTGCACCTCTGCCAGCCTCCTCTTAGAGCTGCGCCTTGTGAATTGAGAACAGGCATCGGTGTCCTTTGAAGGGGGCCCCTCAGAAGATTTGGGATGCCCCCCCTTCCCTTCCCCACACAGGTCTCTAAGGAGACGCTTTCCAGCTTGAACCATCTCCAGAGTAATACGTACCTGGATATTTAGGGGGGAAAGAGGAGGGAATCAAATACAGAGTTGAAGACCAGGAGAACTGGGCTGGAGTCCCACCTGCACCATGCCCTGGTTCAGCTTGTGTGCTTGGGGGGCAGTGAGAAGGTCCTCAGTGCATAGGAGGCCTCCAAGGCTGGTCCCACAGAGCATGAAGGAGCTGGCAGAATGTGGACCATATGGGGACCCCGCACAGGGGTCAGAATCCGGCTGGGATAAGCCCTGGTCTCAGCCTGGGTGGATGATGAGGACAGGCTGGGGCCCTGACTGTTTCTCTGGGGACAGTTTCGCCGGACTGCCCTGCACCGAGCTTCCCTGGAGGGCCACATGGAGATCCTTGAGAAGCTTCTGGAGAGCGGGGCCACTGTGGATTTCCAGGACCGGGTGAGCAAGAGGGCAGGGGTTGCGTGAGGGGCAGGAGGTAGGTGCAGCACTAGCAGACTCCCTGTCCCTGCAGACCTCACACCTGGGACAGAAACAAACTGCCTCGGGCCAGGCCCACCGCTAGTGTGCTGTGTGAACTTGTGTGAGCACCACCTCCTCCCCGAGCCTTGTCTGTAAATCTGGCCTGGACTAATGGACCCCCCGAGGGTTCTCCGGCTCTACTCCACCCACTGCCCAGCCACTGGAGTGTCACTGTCCTTCCCTGGACCCTTCCCCTGGATATCTCCCTGCCCTCTTGGCTGGGGTCCTTTCCCCAAGGGCACGCTCTTCCCTGAAGTTCTGCAATGAGGTGCCATCCTTCCTTCCTAGCTGGACTGCACAGCCATGCACTGGGCCTGTCGTGGGGGCCACCTGGAGGTGGTGAGACTCCTGCAAAGCCGAGGAGCAGACACCAATGTGAGAGATAAGGTGAGGCAATAATGCACACAGATGTCGGGGTGGCAGCGTGGAGGGGAGGGAAGCAGAGGGCAGAAAAGCAGGAAGCAGGTGGCTAGTGAGCTAGTTTGGTTTCTGGGGTGCCTCAGAGCCTGAGGACAGGTCTTGCCATCAGCAGCAAATCCTTGGAGACCACCATCCGGGAATGGAAGCAGGAAGAGCAGAGGAAATCCACTATCTTAGTGACTTTAGGACCATCCAAAAGATGCAGGATTTCCTCACCCATGCAGTCATTCATTATCCTTCTATTTGTCCATCCAGCCAGCCATGGATTCATTCATCTGCTCACTTTCTTATCCATCTACCATTTTGAATTCACTCAATCCTTTGTATGTCACCTTGAACAAGTGATGGCCTCTGAGCCTCTGTTTCTCATCTATGAAACATCTTTGCAGAGTTCTTATATGTATTGGATGGGGAAATGTATGTCATGTAATTATTTAACGTAAGACTGATGTTTTGTAAGCTTTTGCTGTGTACGTCACATAGTCATCTCTTGATAAATGGCATCTATTATAATTATTTTAAAAGGGCAGAGGAGTGAGCAGTTGTTCACATCTGAGTGAGAGGGGAATCATAGAAGGCATCCCAGAGGAGGTGGCAGGTAATGCCTTAGAGTTAGAACATCAGATAGGATGATGGGAAATTACAGAGTTCCTTCCCCCTCCTTGGGAGAAGGCTGGAGTGGACAGCCCTTCTACCCTCAGAGGCACCAGAGCCCAGGTCCCTTCAGCCAGCATTTTCTGCTTCCTCCCACCCAGCTGCTGAGCACCCCCCTGCATGTGGCAGTCCGGACGGGGCAGGTGGAGATTGTGGAACATTTTCTATCACTGGGCCTGGACATCAATGCCAAAGACAGAGTGAGTGTCTGGGTTCCCTCCTGCCCAGCCCTGCCGCAGGGGGCTCCATGTGCCCCCTGAGGGCTCCCACCTGCTCCCGTGGACCATGCTGAGTGTCACATTGGTTCTAGGAAGGGGACAGTGCCCTGCATGACGCTGTGAGGCTCAACCGCTACAAAATCATCAAACTGCTGCTCCTGCACGGGGCTGACATGATGAGCAAGAACCTGGTAAGTTCCCTCCTTCCCTGATTCAGTAAACAGGGTGCACTGGTTTCCCAGGCCCTGTCCCGGGCACTTGGAGGAAAGACAGAACTGAGCAAGGAGAGATCTCCTTGGCCGGCCTGCTCTCAGGATACTCACAGTGGAGGGCTTCTCTGGGGCCCTGGGCATTGGGGGCCCACCCAGCTTCCCAACTCTCTATGCTTTTACATCCAGAAAATCTAAGTGCAGAAAACAGCCAGGAGGGTAAGAGGACTTCCCAAATAGAACACAGGGGGTCCTAAAGTCCAGGTTCAGGGAGGCCAGAGCTGTGGATAAACAGAGCTGAATGGAAGCTGAGCACTTGGTACAGTCATTCCTAGCACCCTGTACTGGCTCCTATGGTCCCCTAGTTTCTTTAGGATCCTATGTCCCCTCGTCCAAGCTCTTCTCTGGGGCCTAGAGCCATCACAAAAGGGAGGAGAATTGAGTAAGGGGGCATCATGACTCAAGAAAGGCTGGCAGGAGGGGGCATAGTGCAACATAGGGGTAGGAGATTAAGAGGTACCAACTATTATGTATAAAATAAGCTACAAGGATATATTTACAACACAGGGAATATAACCAATATTTTATAATAACTGTAAGTGGGGTATAACCTTTAAAATTGTGAATCATGATATGGTACACCTGTAACTTATCTAATATTTCACATCAACTATACTTCAATTTTTTTTAAAAAAAGAAGCTAGCTGTATGAAAGAAAAGAGGAAGGTTGAGGGGATAGTGGGACAATCAGGAAGATGAGGGGAAGGTATAAATGAGGACTTAACCTGGGTATTACTCACATTTTGAAATGGAAATTTTCTGTTGTGGAGGGAGTCCTGTGCATTACAGGACGTTTGAGCAGCATCCCTGGCCTCTACTCACGATGCCAGAAGTACCCCCGACCCCAAGTTGTCATAACTAAAGATGCCTCCAGACATTGCCAGTTGCTCCCAGCTGGAGCCCACTGGTATAGGTGAGGCACCTTTCTGGGACAGACTTCTCAACAATGACCAGATCTCCTCTTGGTTCCCCCAGGCAGGAAAGACCCCCACGGACCTGGTGCAGCTGTGGCAAGCCGACACCCGGCATGCTCTGGAGAACCCTGAGCCGGGGTCAGAGCAGAATGGACTGGAGGGGTCCACCGAGAGTGGGCGGGAGACCCCCCAGCCTGCGGCAGCTGAGTAAACGCCTGTCCCGGCCTACCAGGCACCTGGCCTGTCCCCCACGTATAGCCCGAGGGTCATAAGAATGGCTGTCAGAGCTGAGGACACCATTCCTCTGTGTACACCCCAGGAGCACCCACAAGCTACTGCAATTAAAAAAAAAAAAAAGTCATTTTTGCTATGTGTGATATTTGTTCTATTTGTGCCTGAAATATTTAGGAATGAAGGAAGCCTGGGAGCAAGGATGGGCGCAGGCGAGAGGGGAACTTGGAGCCTTTCCACCCTCCTACCCGAGGCCTCTCCTTGCCTCTTCCCTCTCACCCCACTGCCTAAGACCCAGCGTGAATCAGCTGCACAATGCACTCTTCTTGGGGCCCCCTCATGGTGACAGCTTTCCAGTGGGGCTGTGTATGCCCAGCGCAGGCCTGTCATGTGGCAGGCTCAGCAGGAGGAGCTTGGCAGGGGTGTGGGGCAGTCAAGGGGCGGCAGATCCCAGGCAGCTTCTCATCCCGCTGGCGGCACCTCCCACAGGGCCGGGCTGGCTCAGCCAGTCAGCTCAGCCAACCTCGCAACTGCCAAGCAGAAGACAGGAAGCCAGCCTGGCTCCTGGCTTTGGGGCTGGGAACTGTGGGAGAAGGGCCCAGGCCCCACTGGAGGCAATCTTTAGTGTCAAGACCCCAGGAACCAGTCTTCTGTCTGGCCAAAGAGACACAGGCTTGTGGCATTTCTCCAGAGGCTCTCTAGGGGGAGGTAGGACCTCCCTGGAACCATAGGCCCAGCCTCTGACCCTGGAAACACCCAGCCTGGGCCTGCCTGAGGGCCAACAAGTCAGGGCAGGGGGCAGCAAATTTTTAACTCGGAACGTTGATCATTAACAGGGGTAGGAAAGAGTCCAAAGCCAGCATCCCTCAAGGGCAGAGACCAGCTCAATCTCTAGCCTCCTACGAAGATGCTGGTCCCCCGAGTCTGGTCCTCTGTGAGGCCAGGGCTGAGCAGGGTCTTGTCCAGGACCCTGGGGGGCTGGCCCTCAGGGGAGGGCAGGAGGATGGACCTCTCAGGCATCTACCCACCTGTGACCACCCCTTTCACTGCCACGGCCGAGGTGGACTATGGGAAACTGGAGGAGAATCTGCATAAACTGGGCAACTTTCCCTTCCGAGGTGAGTGGGGTCTGTCCACTGGGGGAGTTGGAGGGGTATGAATGACCCTGGTCTCCTCAGCCGGAGACCAGAGGAGGGTACACAGGCTCTGTGGAGCTGTTCACAGACAGNCCCTCATCCGGCACCCGTGGCAGTTACCCCATTTCACAGACGGGAAGCTGGAGCTCACACTGATGAGATCACTTGCCCAAGGTCACTCCAGCTAATAAATGGCTGAGGTGGGATCTGAACTCAAGTCAGGCTGCACGGTCACATTCGGCTTACTCCACTGCTGACCGATGCATTCCCCCCACTAGACCAGATTCCAACAAATGGGCCCTGGTCAGCCCCAACTTCCCAGGGCTTCCCAGGTGGCGCTCGTGGTAAAGAACCTGCCTGCCAGTGCAGGAGACATGAGACACAGGTTCGATCCCCTGGAGGAGGGCCTGGCAATCCACTCCAGTATTCTCGCCCAGAGAATCCCATGGACAGAGGAGCCTGGCCGGCTACAGTCCATGGGGTCACAAAGAGCTGGACACAACTAAAGTGACTTAGCACACACAGCACCAACTTGGGAATGGAGTGGTTCTGACCGGGGTGATGCAGTGGAGCAGTTCAGAACACGGACTCTCAATTCAAACCACAGCTCAACCACTGACTTAGCTGTGAGATAAATCTCTCCAGACCTCAGCTGCCCCATCTGACACGTGGGAGTCATAATGGCCACATCATAGGAGGGTTGGGAGAAAAATCCGAGAGAATGCAATTGAGAGCATGCTGTAAACTGTGGAGGGTGATATACATTAGCAGGTATGGACTCCAGTGATGGCGCTGATTAGAATAACAGTATGATCGCCACTGTGGCAGAGACGCATTGTGACAGCACCCACTGGCCTAATGGAGACCCCTTTCATATCTCTGTGCTCAGGCGATGTGACTCTTCCCTAGGACACAGCGAGTGCCCTGTGGATGCCCACACTGAGCAGTGACACAAAGGGTGTTTCTGCTGGGGCCCAGCTCACTGGAGCCTGAAGGTTTGAGCTGAGGCCTGATTCTCTTGAAGCAAAGTAAGAAGCTCCTTGAATCTCTGAGAGAAGACTGGGCCTCACCCCCCAGGTTCAAGGACACTCTAGTGCAGGGGGTGGGGAGGGTGGACTTTGATCTGGGGTCTGTGTGCACCCAGACTCTTCTCTGCACCCTTCCTTCCCCTTCCCTACCCCACTTACTGCTGCAGGGGGGTACTGGGGTACCTGGGAGCACGGCTGCTGTGACTTTGGCAGACTAGCCACCGGTCCATTTCCCATACAACCTATGCAGGCGTCAGCTCCCACCTCAGCTCTCTCTTACCCCCACACACGTGGGAGCAGGGCGCTGTGTGGAAGAACCCAACATCCAGGGTTAGAAGACTTGTAGGAGTGTGTTTCTGCCTGTTATGACCTTGGAAAAACCACTGAAACTCTCTAATCCGGTTTCCTCATTTTAGAATGAGAACTGGGCCACAGCGTTCAACGCAGTTCTTCTAAGGAGCCCAAACCTGAGGTCCTGGCACAGAGAATATTGGGCTATATGGCCCTGCCACAGCTCCCAGGATACAGTCAGAATGCAGAAATGCCTGGGAAAGGGGCAATGAGCCACTTTAGCTCGAAAATCTGTGTCTCTCTTGCCAGATCTTTGCCTCTTTTTGCAGCCCAGGTTTCAGGGGCAGGGGAGGGAACCATCACACATCCCACTGCCAGGGCGTCCTGCAATGAATTAAAGGTTCTCCAAACAGGAGATGATCAATAGGCTGCCTGGGTGGCTTAGATGGTAAAGAATCTGCCTGCAATGCTGGAGATCTGGCTTTGATCCCAGGGTCGGGAAGATCCCCTGGAGAAGGAAATGGCAACCCACTCCAGTATTCTTGCCTGGAGAATCCCATGAACAGAGGAATCTGGCAGGATACAGTCCATGGGGTCACAAAGAGTTGGTCATGACTGAGCAAATATAGATAGAATAAAAAAAAAAATAAAGAGATGGGAATCTGTCTTTGAGGAATCAGTGAACAGTTAAGAGATTCTTCAGGAAGACATTGCCTGAAACTTTTCATTATTTATTTAGCATTATTAATTTGTATTAATTATTTGAATAAAGAATATTCATTTAAATAAAACTTATAACCGAAGGAAAAAAGGGAGGGGCTTTTGCAGAAGGGCCGTTTGTCCCTGAACTCATACCCACAAACAACCTCAAAGATGAACTTTGAATTGTTATTTCCAAATGAGGTTAGTGGATTACCCCAGAGCTACTCCAGCAGGAGCAGAGAGATGATGTTTCCCATAAAACTTGAAGCTTCTGTCTTATTCCCTTATTATGTAGGCAAGTCCATGGATTCTTGTGATGTGTCATGTTAATATTTTGTGTATATTGAAGCCATTCGTTTGTTAGATGTTTAAAATATCACAATTTTTATAACTGTATTTTGGCATTTTTAAAAATGTGCTATATGCCTCTGGGAGTGACCCAGGCCTGTCTCTACCCTGAGAGGCCCTGGGTATAACTTGGGATTGAGGGCCAGACTCTCGGTTGTCTGTAACTACAAGAGCCTGGCCAGCCAGCCCACCCATTCATCACCTGAGCTGTGCACATTTACAGGGGAGTCAGTAGGAGGGGCAGGAGAAGGCAATGGCACCCCACTCCAGTACTCTTGCCTGGAAAATCCCATGGGCGGAGGAGCCTGGTGGGCTGCAGTCCATGGGGTCGCTAGGAGTCGGACACGACTGAGCGACTTCACTTTCACTTTTCACTTTCATGCATTGGAGAAGGAAATGGCAACCCACTCCAGTGTTCTCACCTGGAGAATCCCAGGGACGGGGGAGCCTGGTGGGCTGCCGTCTATGGGGTCGCACAGAGTCAGACATGACTGAAGCGACTTAGCAGCAGCAGGAGTAGGCGCAAAGTCTGGGTTTGCAGGGGCATCACTAAGGCAAGAGGCAGCAGCCCCCATCCTGAAAGAGCCCCAGGGATCTGGGGCTGGGTGAAGTCGCCTATTTTGTGCTTTCTGCCTTCTCAGCCCAATTGTGACCTCATGTTACTTCAGAATGAGCCCCTCCCTTTTTCTTCTGGGCCCTCTCTGTAATGGGGCTAGTGGCTGCAAGTGGAGATGGAATGCTCTGACCCGACAGTGCGGTGGGCCCTGCACGGAGGGGAGACACGAGGCTTAGGCAACAAGGAATGGATGCCAGCCCTGTCAAGAAGGCTTTTCAACCATGGCCAGCTTGACCCAGCAGACTCTGTCCCTTAGGGACCACCAGATGAGGACGAAAAGAAACCAAAGACTAAAGGATAAGAAGGCCTGGTTTGCAGAATAGTTCCCAAGCAGGAGGCAGAAGGGACTCAGAATTGGGGAAGCTACTCTTTCACTGACCTCAGGAACAGCTGTCAGAGTGGGAGAAAGGTCCCGGGCCTCAGGCCGTTCCTGTCAGGTTGGACATAAAGGATTGTGTGGTCTCTCCCCACCCCGCCCCTCAACCACCTTCCTCACAATGAGGTTCATGCTGAGGCGGGAGGGGCATCCTA
>SJYQ01012033.1:19036-31307 GCA_006410935.1 Redunca redunca
GGAGTTCTGTGGTTATAGTCTCCTTTGTTTCTTTTTCATTTATTTCTGACCTAGTTTTTTATTATTTCTTTCCTTCTACTTACCTTGGGATTCTTCATTTCTTCTTTATCGATTTGCTTTAGGTATAAAGTTAGCTTATTTATTTGATATTTCTCTTGTTTCTTGAGGTAAGCTTGTATTGCTATGAATCTTCCTCTTAACACTGTTTGTACTGAACCACATAGGTTTTTGTTTTCTTGTGTTTTCATTTTCATTTGTTTTTATGCATATTTTGATTTCTTCTGTGATTTGTTGGTTATCCCAGAGCATGTTGTTTAGTCTTTATAGGTTTGAATTTTTAATAATTTAATTTTTCCTGTAGTTGACATCTAATCTTACCGTATTGTGATCAGAAATGATGCTTGAAGTGATTTCAATGTTTTTGAATTTACTAAGGCTAGATTTATGGTGCTGATCTATCCTGGAGAATGTTCTGTGTGCACTTGAGAAAAAGGTGAAATTCATTATTTTGGTGTGAAATGTCCCATAGATATCAATTAGGTCTAACTGTTCCATTGTATGATTTCATGTTTGTGTTTCCTTGCTAATTTTCTGTTTGCTTGATCTATCCATAGAGGTGAGTGTGGTACTAAAGTCTCCCACTATTACTGTGTTGCTGTTAATCTCCTGTTTCATACTTGCAGTATTTGCTTTACATATTGCAGTGCTCCTATGTTGGATGCGTATATATATATTTATAATTGTTACATCTTCTTGTTGGATTGATCATTTGATCATTATGAGTTACATCATGATAAACGCTGGGCTGGAGGAAGCACAAGCTGGAATCAAGATTGCCAGAAAAAATATCAATAACCTCAGATATACAGATGACACCAGCCTTATGGCAGAAAGTGAAGAGGAACTAAACAGCCTCTTGATGAAAGTGAAAAAGGAGAGTGAAAAAGTTGGCCTAAAGCTCAACATTCAGAAAAATAAGATCAAAGCATCTGGTCCCATCACTTCATGGCAAATAGATGGGGAAACAGTGGAAACAGTGACAGACTTTATTTATTTATTTTGGCCTCCAAAATCACTACAGATGGTAATTGTAGCCATAAAATTAAAAGACGCTTTCCCCTTGGAAGGAAAGTTATGACCAACCTAGATCACATATTAAAAAGCAGAGACATTACTTTGCCAACAAAGGTCTGTCTAGTCAAGGCTATGGTATTTCCAGTGGTCATGTATAGTAGGTATATCTTTCCTTTTCTCCTTTGCTTTGCCCTTCTCTTCTTTTCACACCTATTTTTAAGGCCTCCTCAGACAGCCGTTTGCTTTTTTGCATTTCCTTCTCTTGGAGATGGTCTTGATCCCTGTCTCCTGTACAATGTCATGAACCTCCGCCCATAGTTCATCAGGCACTCTGTCTATATGATCTAGTTCCTTAAATCTATTTCTCACTTCTACTGTACAATCATAAGGGATTTTATTTATGTCATAGCTGAATTGTCTACTGTATTTCCCTACTTTCTTTGATTGAACTCTGAATTTAGCAATAAGAAACTCATGATCTGAGCCACAGTCATCTCCTGGTCTTGTTTTTGATGACTGTTTTAGAGCTTCTCCATTTTTGGCTGCAAAGAATATAATCAATCTGATTTTGTATGAATTCTACATACTAACAATGAAAAATTAAAAAATGAAATTGAGATATTAACATCTATAATAGCAATGAAAAGATGAAAATATTTAAGAATACATTTAACCAAGGGGATGCAAGACTTGTACATTAAATAATCCAATATATTGCTTGAAGAAATTAAAGAGGACCAGGTGGCTCCACTGGTGAATTCTACCAAAAATTTGAAGAAGAGCTAACACCTATCCAACTCAAACTCTTCCAGAAAATTGCAGAGGAAGGTAAACTGCCAAACTCATTCTTTGAGGCCACCATCACCCTAATACCAAAACCAGACAAATATGCCACAAAATAGAACTACAGGCCAATATCACTGATGAACATAGATGCAAAAATCCTCAACAAAATTCTAGCAAACAGAATCCAACAACATATTAACAAGATCATAAAACATGAACAAGCGGGCTTGATCCTAAGGATGCAAGGATTCTTCAAAATTCACAAATCAACCAATGTGATACACCACATTAACAAATTGAAAGGTGAAAACCATGTGATTATCTCAATAGATGCAAAGAAAGTCTGACAAAATTCAGTATCCATTTATGATAAAAAAAAAAAACCCTCCAGAAAGCAGGCATGGAAGGAACATACCTCAACATAATAAAAGCTATATATGATAAACTCACAACAAACATTATCCTCAATGGTGAAAAATTGAAAGCATTTCCCCTAAAGTCAGGAACAAGACAAGGGTGGCTACTCTTACCACTAGAACTCAACATAGTTTTGGAAGTTTTAGACACAGCAATCAGAGAAGAAAAGAAATAAAAGGAATCCAGGTTGGGAAAGAAGAAGTAAAACTCTCACTGTTTGCAGATGACATGATCCTCTACATAGAAAACCCTAAAGACACCAGCAGAAAATTATTAGAGCTAATCAATGAATATAGTAAAGTTGCAGGATATAAAGCCAACAATCAGAAATCCCTTGCATTCCTATACACTAACAATGAGAAAACAGAAAGAGAAATTAAGGAAATAATTCCATTCACCATTGCAATGAAAAAAACAAAATACTTAGGAATAAATCTACCTAAAGAAACAAAAGACCAATATATAGAAAATTATAAACCACTGGATGAAAGAAATGAAAGATGACACAAATAGATAGAGAAATATACCATGTTTGTGGATCGAAAAAGTCAATAGAGTGAAAAAGAGTATACTACCCAAAGCAGTATATAGATTCAATGCAATCCCTACCAAGTCACCAATGGTATTTTTCAAAGAACTATAATAAATAATTTCACAATTTGTTTGGAAATACAAGAAAACTCGAATATCCAAAGCAATCTTGAAAAAGAAGAATGGAACTGGAGGAATCAACCTACCTGACTTCAGACTATACTACAAAGCTACAGTCATCAAGACAGTATGGTCCTGGGAAAGAGACAGAAATATAGACAAATGGAACAAAATAGAAAAACCAGAGATAAACCCATGCACCTATGGGCAACTTATCTTTGACAAAGGAGGAAAGAATACACAATGGAGAAAGGTCAATCTCTTTACCAAATGGTGCTGTGAAAACTGGTCAATCACTTAGAAAAGAATGAAACTGGAACACTTTTTAAATTGTACAGAAAAGGAAACCCAAAATGGATTAAAGATCTAAATTTAAGACCAGAAACTATAATCTTCCTAGAGGCAAACATAAGCAAAACATTCTCTGAGAGAAATCACAGCAGGATATACTATGACCCATCCCCAGAGCAATGGAAATGAAAGCAAAAATAAACAAATGGTACCTAATTAAACTGAAAAGCTTTTACACAAAGAAAGAAACTATAAGCAAGGTGAACGACAGTCTTCAGAATGGGAAAAATAATAGCAAACGAAGCAACTGACAAAGAATTAATATCAAAAATATACAAGAAACACATGTAGTTCAATTCCAGAAAAATAAACGACCCAGTCAAAAAATGGTCCAAAGAAGTAAACAGACATAACTCCAAAGAAGATATGCAAATGCCTAGCAAACACATGAAAAGATGTCCAACATCACTCATTATCAGAGAAATACAAATCAAAACCACAATGAGGTACCATCTCACGCCAGTCAGAATGGCTGCTATCAAAGTCTTCTGACAATAAATGCTGGAGAGGGTGCGGAGAAAAGGGTACCCTCCTNTATGTTGTTTGCGGGTATGCAAACTAGTACAGCCTCTTTGGAGAACAGTATGGAGATTCCTTAAAAAACTGGAAATAGAACTGCCATACTACCCAGAAATCCCACTGCTGGGCATACACATCAAGGAACCAGAATTGAAAGAGACATGTGTAGCCCAGTGTTCATCATAGCACTGTTTACAATAGCTAGGACATGCAAGCAACCTAGATGTCCATAGTTAGACGAATGGACAAGGAAGCTGTGGTACATATACACAATGGAATGTTACTCAGCTATTAAAAAGAACACATTTGAATCAGTTCTAATGAGGTGGATGAAACTGGAGCCTATCACACAAAGTGAAGTAAGCCCGAAAGAAAAACACAAATATAATATATTAACACATATATACTGATTTAGAAACATAGTAACGATAAATATATATGTGAGACAGGAAAAGAGCCACAGAGTTAAAGAACACACTTTTGAACTCTGTGGGAGAAGTTGAGGGTACAATGATTTGAGAGAATAGCATTGAAACATGTATATTACCATCTGTGAAATATATTTCCAGTCCAGGTTTGTTGCATGAGACAGAGCACAGAGGGCCAGTTCACTGGGATGATCCTGAGTGATGGGATGGGGAGGGTGATGGGAGGGGGTTACAGGAAGTGGGACACATGTACACTTATGGCTGATTCATATCAATGTATGGCAAAACCCACTACAATATTGCAAAGTAATTAGCCTCCAATTAAAATAAATAAATAAATTTAAATAAAAGCCAAAAAATTTTTTGAAAATAGATGAAATTAAGAAATTCCTTGAATGATACAAATTCCCAAAACTACCTCAAGAAGAACGTGAAATCCTAATACCCCTAAATCTATCAAAAATATTGAACAGAAAACTCCAGGCCCATGTGACTTAACTAGTGAATATTATGAAATACATGAAGGAAAAATATCACCAAGCCCATACAAATTCTTTCATAAAGTAGAGGACAGGAAACACTTCTCAAATCATTTTATGAGGCCAGCCTTAACAAATACCTAACCCAGATAAAGGTATTGCAAGAAAAGAAAACCTTAGAACAATATTCTTCATTAAGCACAAAAAACGAAATGTTAACAAATTTAATCCAGCAATATATAAAGCATTAGGAACAAATGAGATCTATCCAAAGGATGAAAGATTGGTTATGCATTAAAAAATCTTCAACCAGTGTTATTCATCATATGAAGAAAACACAGCAGAAAAACCATATGAACATTTTGATAGATGCCGTAAAAGCATTTGACAATATTCAAGAACCACTATGATAAAAACTCTCCAAAAACTAGGACTACAAACAGACTTTCTTAATCTGGTCAAGGTCACCTACAAAACTCCTACAACTAAGGTGATAATGGAGGAAAATCTAATCCTTCCACTGTGGGTGGGGAAGGCTGCTGGCCTTGGATTTGGAGGCCACTGAGAGGCCTATCCAGCCAGGCGGTGAGGATCAAGCGGACTGATTGAAGTACCTGCCCCCTCCTCGGGCAGTGGCTCAGATCCTGTCACCTCCCATGTCACCAGTGGTTCCCTGGGAGACGCACACCACCTCCCAGGCAGTGGTGCCCCAGCCCCGTCGTCACCCCAGGCTGCACTGTGACTGTTGACTTGACCCCTTCCAGACACAAAAATAGACCTGCACCCAGCAGGCCAGCAGACACAAGGTCACCTCCCAGTTTAGGGTACCTGGCAGCTACAGCCTTCTGGAGAGCTGCAAGACTTTGTTCTTGGAGAAAGAAAGCCCGTGAGAGTTGTGCCAGTAGAGAGGCAAAGTGACTAGTGGTGTCCTAGGGGGCATTGCCCTTCTGGCAGCCCTTGTGTGCAACTGGTCCCACTCGTGCTTCTGGAGGGCCTGTGGTAAGCCCCCAGCCTGAAATCTCTGCAGTCTGTGTGCCTGGAGCCCCAAGAGGCCCAGCCCCATGTCATCCCCAGTGAGTCCAACGGCAGTCCTCTCTTCCCTCCCCAGGCAGCAGAGTATAGCCCGCTCTGTATCCCTAGTCTCAGGACTCCAGGAGGGGATCCCCATCAACCGCCATGCAAAGGCACCTGTGCATGAACACAAGCACACACAGATGCCAATGTGCATGCCTCTGACCCCTGTTCTCTTTCACACAGACACACAGGACCATGGGCATGGTGCTGTCCACAAGCACACGTACACTCCCATGTACATACAAATGGCCACACACTCTCTCACACACATGTACATGCACCTGTGCACAGGCACTCTCTATCTCTCGGGCACACACAGACATGGACAGGCAGATGACCATGTGCATTCACCTGCCTACACACAGACACATGAATGCATAAGTGAGGTATGTGTGGGACATGCTGACATGGAGGTTCACAGGGACCTGGGCTCACTTGGGGTTTGCAGACTCGGACCGGAAACAGTCGTGTGCACTGAGGAGTGGGGCGGGGTCTGTTTGAGCATGTGCACTGAGGAGCTGCCCCATTCCCCTCCCCCAGAGGCCTCACTGGTAAGTTGTTTACCAGGTTTCCGGCCAGAGGAAGGGCTGACTTTGAGTGTCCAGACCACGTGGATGTAGGTCTGCAAAGGCACATGGGGGCAACATGGCACACTAACGCATGAAGCTTCAGCAGGGGCACCCATTGCCTGAGATCCTGAAGTAATCATGGGAGCCAATGGTTGGCAGGAACCAACGTGAGGCAGGACCAGGGTGTGTGTGCAGAGGCACTCTGCTTATGCTGAGCTGCAAGTCCACTGTAGGGCTGGGTTCTGTAGGGATGGTTCAGTCATTCCCGCTGTTGAGGGAGGGGGAGAGGATTCAAGATGGTGTCCGAGGCACACAGTGGAAGAGCCATGAGGGCAGCCCATGAAGACGCAGGTGCCCTGGAATTTGCAACAGGCATAGCACGTGGCAGCCACAGTGTGCCAGGTGGTGCTGGTGGCCAGGATGACCCTGGCGACAAAGCTGGCCCTGGTGATGCCCACAGTTGTGGAGTTCATGGAAGCGCTGGTGACCTGGCTGATCCCAGAGGCCCCAGCACTGCAGGAGAGTCAGGTGGATCAGCCCGTGTCATTCTGCAAATCGCGGGGGCACTCTATGCTCCAGGGCCTGGTGGAGACACTGCAGCTGGAGCCGCAGTTCTGAGTAATGGAGCCCTCCAGTTGTATCCTATTCCAGGAACCCCAGTGGGCGGAGCAGCTGTGGGGGTCGGGGTGTGGGCTAGAGGTGGTTTGGGGGTTTGCAGGTGGTGAGGCCTAAAGTGTAGGAGGAGGGTACTCTGGAGGGCTGCAGTGTATGGGTCAGGGGTTGTCTGGCCGCCAGGGGAAGATAGGAAAACAACCTGAAGGGAACCAGAGGGTTGGACGGTGATATCCAGGGTGACTGGCAGTGGCCTTGTGGGAGAAAGCGGGTCTCCCTGAGCAGGGAGCCTGACGTACAGGCAAAATGAGTAGTGTGGATGGTGGTGAGGAAAAGCAATCTGAAGGGAACTAGAGGGTCGGGCGGTAATATCCAGGATGTCCTCAGGGTATAAGCTGGGAGTTTCGGACATTCTAGGTGGCGTCCTTGTGGGAGAAGACAGGTCTCAAGTGAGCAGGGAGCCTGATGTACAGGCAAAATGAGAAATGAGGATGGTGCCTTAACCATATCTCCACCAGCAGCCTCACTATGCCTTTTTCATCGCTCGTGGAGGCCGACTCCACATACTCAACTGTGAGGGCCGATTCCGGAAGGAGCTCGATGTTAATGGCCGTATGCTGGTTCTGTCAGTTCTAAAGAGGGCAGGGGCCGGGGCTGGAGAGGGGGTAGTGGGTGGTGGCCAGGGCCAGTCTGGGCCCAGGAGGAGCCATAATGGAGGGTTAAGCCTAAAGGAAAAGTGTGGTGCTTTGGGCTTGTCGCTGTGCGGGAACAGAGGGAGGACATGCTCCTCTTCCTCCTTCTCGGCAGGAACTTGAATTGCATTTTCTCTCCGTTTTAGCCAATTGACTGCCGAAAACACTGGCCTGCCCCAGAGGTCCATTGCCTTCTGTCTGGAGCAGCTTTCCCCGGTGGTGTGGTCCTTGCAGCACTTTGGGGCCCCTGTTTTTGCTAAGGCTCAGCACGGAAGAGGGGTTTAAACCTAGCTTATGTGCCCTAGCCTCAAGTGTCCTTCCCCAGCGCATTGCTTTGGATCAGGTTTCATCTTATGCTTGTGCTGCTGCTTGGGGATTCAGTGTCTACATAGTTTTTTTGGTGATTGTTAACTGCAGAAAATAAAACTGAGCTACTGTGCTGTCTCTGACTTTATTTTTAGCTTCTGCACTTCCTCATACTGCATTTGTCATTCAGTTGGAGGGGAGCTTTTGAGATCCAGATATTCAAGGAGTACAACATAATTGAAGACAATGTTAGAAGTGAGAGAATAAGAAAGTTGTATACTGTCATTCAGTATTAATTTTGGAATATTTTCTCATTTTATAGTTATATTAAATATTAAGACAAATTACCAAAGGCCTTCCCTGGTGGCTCAGATGGTAAAGAATCTGCCTGCAGTGTGGTAGACCCAGGTTTAATCTCTGGGTTGGGGCTATCCTCTGGAGAAGGTAATGGCAATCCACTCCAGTATTTTTGCCTGGAGAAATCCTGGACAGTGGAGCTTGCAGGCTACAATTATAGGGTTGTAAGGAGTTGGACTCCACAGAGAAAGTGCACTTTTCACTTTTCATATAACACCTGAATGGTGCTGTTTCTCAGTCTATAATTCATGTCCAACTATTTGTGCCCACATGGACTGTAGCACAACAGACTCGTCTGTCCTCCACTACCTCTTGGAATTTGCTCAAATTCAGGTCCATTGAGTGGGTTATGCTATCTAACCATCTTATCCTCTGTCTCCCCCTTCTCCTGTTGCCTTCAATCTTCCCCATCATTAGGGTCTGTTCCAGTTAGTTGGCCCTTCACATCAGGTAGCCAAAATATAGGAGCTTCAGGATCAGCATGAGTCCATCCAATGAATATTCAGGGTTGTTTTCCTTTAGGATTGACCAGTCTGTTCTTGCAGTTTAAGTCCTCTCAAGAGTATCCTTGTATCCTGAAACCTTGCTAAACTCACTAGTTAATTGTAATAGCTCTTTTATATGCCCCATTGGACTTCGTACATAGACAATCATTTTGTCTGTAAATAAATACACATTTTTTTCTTTCCAATTGATGCATTTTAACTGATTTCTGTTAAAATGAAAGCTCCAGCACTTTGGCCACCTGACATGAGTAGCTGACTCAGTGGCAAAGACCCTGAGGCTGGGAAAGGTTGTGGGAAGGAGGAGAAGGGCCAACAGAGGATGATATGGTTGGATGGCATCACCAACTCAATGGACATGAATCTGAGCAAGTTCCAGGAGATGGTGAAGGACAGGGAAGCCCGTGGTGCTGCAGGCCATAGGTTTGTAAAGAGACGGACTGACTGAACGAACAACAACAGGCAGAGGAAGATGCTGATGGGTTGTGTAGTTCAGCCCCTCACCATCTGATACCTTTGTCTAGTGAGCCCCTTCTGTGGCACAGTTTGGAGAAATCAAAGCTGCATTGTGGAATGTGCGTTCTAGATAGGTCCATGTTGGGCCAGCTAGTTACCATCATGCATGTTGTGGGAGGCAAAGTGAGATGGGAATCTGGATGACCCTCCTGAGAGGCACAGAGACTCAGAGCAGAGTACCTGTGTGTGGTGAGAGGCAGGTTTGGGCCCAGGGGATTGATTCACTGCTGATAACAGCCAACTGGGAGCATCTTTCTTTGCAGCCGGGTACTCGGTGGTGGTGGCTTTTTGTGTACGGCCATAGTCTGTTGTCCTGGGAGTGTGCAGCACAGAGATCAGCAAAGGCAGAGAGCCTTCTGCCTGTGGAGATCCCATTGTTAGGGCTCCACCAGCGCCACTGGAAGCCCAAGGGTGGGAGCCTCTTGAGTGACACCTGCATCTCTGCATAGCCTCTGGGGGAACACAGGGCTGGGGACACATAGGAACCAGCCCCTCAGGTGGAGGATTGGCCTGGAAATAGGTGAGGGGAGCCTAGAGGGCCCCTGTCATCTCTTGGCCTTGAGATGTGGTGGGCAGTGCTGACCCAGGAGAAGGAGGGTCCACACCACTGGCCAGGACAGCTTGGGAATCCTGGGCCTGCCCACTCACCAGTGAGCACAAGGCGGGAAGGGGAACCCTGAGCAGAATTGGAGAGAAAGTAGAGTGACCATAGGTCACCACAGCTGGTGTCACCTCCACAGCTCCTCTGATTCTAGGAACTTCCTTAGGGCTCATGGCTTTGTCTTGCTTTAATGCTGTTATGTCAGGAAGTCTTACATTCCTGTTTCCATCTGTCCTTCAGCTGGGGACATCTGAGGCCTTGTCTGTCACACCTGTCACTATAGCTAAGTGGATTATCAGGCAGCAGAGACTTGGTTTCTATGCTTGGTTTAGTCAATCACTGTCTCCCTACGGAAAAGGCTCATGTGAGCATAGATTGGGGAAGCCAGTAGCACTGGCCTGTGGACTGAGTGTCCTCCTCCTCCTCCACACCCAGATCCCATATTGAAGCCCTAAGCCCCAGGGGCTGAAGTTTGCAGATGGGCCTTTGGGATGTACTAGGGTCTAGATGAGGTCCTAAGGGTGGTGCCTCCATGGTGGGCTCTGTGAGGATGCCCATGAGTCCTGAACCCCCAACTTGGGGAAGACCCCTCTTCTTCAGGTCCTACTCTTCTCCTGCTGTGTTTACATTGAGTTTTATTGTGGGGTGGTGTTGGAGGGACGTGGGGGAGGGACATTAACCCTTATCGCCATGAGGAGATGTTTAGACACCTCAGTCAAGGCCTTGGGATTAGAAAGCCAGGATCCTTGTCTCAGAGGCATCTCTGTTTTCACTTGGCACTGTCCATTCCATGCAATCTGGGCCAGCACAGGAGGGGCCCATGTGCACAGCCGCATCGGGGGCACCTGAAAAGAGCATGATTTCTTGAGGGAGCCAATGCCCTCTTGCCCTGGGGGTCTCCCTAGTGGCCCATGGTAGCCGAGCAGGCTGAGCAGTAGCCAATCTGGTGCGAGGTGTCCTCCTGCGGGCTGTCTGTGCCAGTGCACTGGGCATCCTTTCACAGAAGGGGAGGGGCTTCGTGAGGGGCTCTTTCTCTCTTCAGCTCCTGTTGACCTCTAGTAGGGATGCGTGGTGCCCATGCAATCCTTTGACAGCAGTGTGGATTTTGTGGGCAGTGGAGAGGGTATTGCAAGAACACCCCATGGCATTGGAGCCCAGAGAGCTGTTGGAGGCTGAGAGCTGGCCACAGGCAGGCTCTGTGGCTGGGGTGGCCCCCCAGATCCTGGGGGCATCAACTGTCCCAATGCAAGTTGCAGAGGCTTTGGCCTTGGGTGGAGCCCTGCCAGGCGTGGTGCTGGAGTTGTATCCTTTCTGGGGAGCCTGGAAGTTCATAGGGGTGTAGGGCAGTGGTTGGTGGGGGAGCACAGGAAGATGAGCCCTAGAGGCTTCAGAGGTTGTGGGATGGGAGTTGCCACTGGGACACAGAAGGGGTGTTGGGAACTAAGGATGTTCAGAAATAGCAGCCCTTGAGCTGCCTCCAGGTGGCCTGGGGGACATGGGGGTGGCCTGATGGGCTGTGGTGCACAGTTCCCCCAAGGTGATCTAGGGGTAGGCGGGCCTAAGCTGGACCTGGGGGCTGGAACCAGGATGTCTGCATGAACTGGCCCTTAACCAAATAAGCCATCACCCTCTCCAAGTCCTCCCTGTCTTATCTGGATGAGGAAGTGGTCAGCAGGTACCTGACCCAGGGGGCTGACCTCTACCCCAAACCTGTTGAGAGGGATCTGGTGGTGACTGGCAGTGACCTGATAATGTGATTGGACATAAGAACTGCGGAAGGGGCAGAGGGCTCATCTCTGCCTCTGCTGAGCACCACCTTTGCACATGCGGAGGCCACAGGCTTGGGTGAAGCAGGGCTGGGCAGTGTGGTTGTCATACCAGAGGTCCACTTTGAGGGAAAGTGGGTATCAGTGCCACCTGAGAGGTTGGGGGATTGGAGTGAGGAAGGCCAGGAGTGATCACTTCTAACGTGTTCTTCCCCCTCTCTTTTACTTAATTTGCCATTGAAGACTCTGGCCTCCTGAAAATTTCCCTGGCCGCCTCACTCGACTGGCTTTGCATAGTGGTGCAGGTCATGCAGCACTTTGTGCCCCCTTCTTTTTGAATTCTCAGGTGGGAAAGGGAGGTTGAGGCCACAGGAATATCCTGTCCTAAGTGGCACGCTTTTCCCTAGGCCAGGATTTTGCACTATTTGCCACTTGGTTAAGAGCCTAATTGTTGGCCCTTACTGGCCATTGAACACCCTCTGATCTCTTGTTTTGATTGGTGCTTAAATACTCGTTACCACAGATAGGAAAACTGAGCTATGTTCTGTGTTTGAGTTTCTTTTCAGTGCC
>SJYQ01012046.1:0-18255 GCA_006410935.1 Redunca redunca
AAGCAGCTCCTTGTCTAGGTCTTCCTCCCCTGTTTTAGTCATGTCCTCCAAAGAAGGAGAGACATCCCCAATTCACACGGTGTCTGCTGCCATCCTCTGTGAAGTTTAAAGTCTGGCTCTGTAGAAAGAACACCAATCACAATGATATGTCTATGCAGAGCCATTGTTTTATCATTTGGTTCCTTAAAGAAATTGGCTGGTGTTCTATGAAGCTTATGGAAAACAATTAAATCCAGAAAACTGTACTGAGCTCTGTGTTGTAAAGAGATGAAAATTTCCATCCACATTCCAGAAAATGTATGTGAAACTCCAGAGCAGGCAGTGATGTTCTCTGGAGGACAGAAAATATTAATAATGCTGAGAATAAAGCTATACAACCTGGAGTTCTGGGCTCCTGTAAAGGTCCTTGGAATCATGTGTCTACCACCATCTAGGTAAACATTTCTCAATGCATCTGTTCTTGACATAGTAACTGACGACTCAGATGGTGTTCACCTCATTCTTTTTGAAGAGTGATCTTTAATCCTCGTGCTCTCTATGCCCTCGCTTGTAGGTGCTGTGCACCAAGGATGCTGAAGCAGAGAGAAAAGACAGGAAGGAATGCAAACAAAGCCGGGGTGGTGTGTAGGGTGGATGTAAGTGGTAGAAAAAGGGGAAGGGATAAAAGCATAAGTAATAGGGAAGGGAAAAGATAATAAGAGGAGGGAAACAGAGAAAGTAGTGTTCAGAAGGTACATGGAAAGGGCTTAGGTTGTTGGGCTAAGATGCCCAGAATCCTTGACCACAGACATTCAGCCAGGGATTATAAAGTACAAGTTGTCAGAAGAGAATAACATCTTCCCAATGTTGGGATGTTGGGACCACGGTAAAGTCTCTGTCAGGGAAGATCACTCATTCCAACTCCACTGACCACAGAGGGTGGTTCCATTTGAATCCTTCCTTCATCACCTTTCTACTCTCATCAATTCAAAAACAGCCTCAGTTCTCCATTCTAGTCTCTGCAAATGGCAAGATAGGTGGTCTATAAACCCAACAACCATCTCCTCCCTCAAAACTGTATTATGTGTAATATATCACGTGTCACCTGTTATGTAAAGGAACAGGTATGGGTGGTGGAAAAGTTATGCTCAAATATGGATAGCAGATATTTTTTGTATGTAATATAGGCAATATACTAAAACACTGAAAGGTGTGTTGGAATAACTACCTTTTCAAATAAAAGCATGCAAAGCTGTAGCTTTTAAATGTAGAGACAGCCCGCTCAGAAATTTCTGAATTGATGGTGGGAAACATCAGAACCTGATATCATGAAATGCACTGAATTAGAGATGAACCCTTTAGAGGGAATGGCTTCTGTTGGGACTGTGGATGGAATCTACCAGAACATTTTGATCTTACTCTTCCTTACTTTTGGATTTCTATTTCCTTTTTTCTTTCTTTCTTTTTTTTTTCCTGGAACTCTTTCAGAAATAAAAGTGACTTTGTAGTTTAGCATAAAGGTATTCTAACCACAGGGTAACTCGTTCTTTTTAACATGAAAATGAATATTTAAACATTCAAAAAAGAGAGAGAATGGAAGTATGTCATTTTTCCTTTTTCTTTGGCACATCAATGGAAAACACGTTTCCCTTTCCCTCTCCCAGAAAGGACAGCTGTTTTCAGTTGAAGCAGCCCCCTCCAGTGACTGAGTAAATGAACTGCGGAACTAAACCCAGGCCAAACGTCCACTGGTGTGGCTCAGTGGTAGAGTCTGCCTGCCAGTGGAGAAGATGCGGGAGATGCAGGTTTAGCCTCTGAGTCTGGAAGATCCCCTGGAGGAGGAAATGGCAATGCACTGCAGTATTCTTGCCTGAAGAATGCCATGGACAGAGGAGCCTGGCAGTCTACAGCAGTTCATGGGGTCTCAGAGAGTTGGACACAACTGAGCACTATAGCACGACTAAATAATCTTTTAAAGGGGGCTTCCCAGACGACTTAGCAGTAAGAATCTGCCTGCCGGTGTAGGAGATGCAGGAGACATGGGTCCATCCCTGGACCAGGAAGATACCCTGTAGAAGGAAATGACAACCCACTCCAGTATTCTTACCTGGGAAATCCATGGACTGTAGACCACCAGGCTCCTCAGCCCATGGGATTTCCCAAACTCGAATACTGCTGAGCATGCAACCTTTTGGAAAGCTCAAATCTGAAGGTAAAAGAAGTAACCTAACTGTTCATTGTCAGAGGAGTGTATAAAGAGGATGTGGTGTATATATACAAGGAAATATTGCTCAGCCGTTAAAAAGAATGAGATAATGCCATCTGTAGCAACATGGAGGGACCTAGAGAGTTTCATACTGAGTGAAGTAAGTCAGACAGAGAAGGGGAAATATCATATGGCATCCCTTACATGTGAGATCTAAAAAGAAATGATACAAATGAACTTCCTTACAAAACAGAACAAGATTCACAGACTTAGAAAACGAACCTATGGCTGTCATAAGGGGAAAAGGATAGTTAGGGAATTTGGGATGGTCATGTATACACTGTATATTTCACATGGATAACCAACAAGGACCTATTGTATAGTACATGGAACTCTGCTCAACATTACGTGGATGGAAGGGCAATTGGGGGGAGAATGGATACGTGTACATGTATGCCTGAGCCCCTTCACTGCTCACCTGAAACTATCACAGCGTTGTTAATCGGCTATACCTCAATACAATACCAAAAATTCAAAAGAAAAAAAGAATCTTAGTTGTTAAACCTTTGTACTCACCTGTGTTTTCTTAGCCACAAATTATTTTTTATTTTATTTCAGTAAAACCCCTCTTATGATTCTCCACTGTTGACATCTCTTTCATTTTTCCATTTGTCTTTAACCTTCCCATATTTAAAGGTTACTTCAAAAGCCCACATAATTCAAGCATTTATAAGAGAGATTGTTACAGTCTGGAAACTCAAGAGTGTTTCCTGAGTGAATAGTTGAATCTTTATTCATGAATTTAGTGAGAATGAAATCGTGCTGAGCCACTATTCTGAAAACAATCTTCCAATTTTATGGTATGCATGTTAAACAAAAAGACTCTAACAGGATAAATAAAGGGTTATAATTATGGGCAAATTCAACAATAGGAAAAAACATTCAAAATCTAAGATGGAGGAAAATTATATTGAAGACATGGGAGTAAACGTCATGGTAATCATGCTTTGTTCATTTAACAAATATTTGTAAGTATTCACTGGAAGCCTGTTCTGTGGCAAATCACACACACACACTCATAAGCCAACAAGCACTACGACTGAAAATATAAGAACAAATAAAAATGAATTATTTAAAGTAACTATGAATGTATTAGTTTATTATATTAGCAAAAAGCAGAAGAAAAGTAATTACAAGTACATTTTTTGTTTGTAGGGTTTTTTGCCTTTGTTTTTAGAAGATGGTAAAAACCACTACCAAGTGTCCTTTTAAATAATACTGAAAAACAAAAAATACTCTGTATGACCACGAGGAATCTAAAAATGTTTTCTTGCCTATTGGCTCTCTTCAGAGTTTTTAATTGTATAGGATTATATCTCTAAGACCATATAAGGTGAGGTTATCTTCCTTTGCTTGATGAAAACCAATATAACTTACTTTCAGAAAATCAAGATGACTTGACGAAAGGCTAATACCTCTGTATGATGAATACTTTCAACAGTCCAGAAATGGAAGAGAAATTCCTGAATCTAGTAAAGAGTATCAATGAAAATATCAAAAATCAATATTAGTCTCTAAAGGATCACAAACAAGACAGGTAGATATCACTGCTTCTATTCACTGTCTTCCTGAAGGGCCTGGCATCAAACCAGGAAAGGCAATAAGATGTAGTAAGTCTGAAAAGGGAGAAATAAACCATTTTTATTCATAGGTACATGAAGAAAATGCAAAGGAGTCTATAAGCAAACTGTAAGAGCTAGAACTAACAGGGGAATTAATATAGTCCCTAAACACAAATATAAATTTTATTTCTAGATACTAGTGAAATCATTAGAAAGTGAAATTTAAATTCATTTATTAAATGCATGGGAATTAATTTAGCACAGGGTATACAGTCCTCTACCAAAAAATAATTAAGATCTACATAAAAGGGAATAACATAAGACTCCATATTTCAAGATGTAAATTGTCCCAGATGAATCCATAAATTCAACACAAGCCCAATCTAACTACTAGCAATGTTTTTTTGTAGACGTTGAGAAGCTAATTCTGTAAGTCTGGTGGAAATTCAAAGACCTAAAATAAACCTTGAAAAAGAAGAAAGTTTGAATTGCATTTCCAGATATCAAAATGTATATGAAGCCCCAGTAATTAGGACAGAATGTTCTGTTGTAAAGAGGATAAAATAAAGATGAGTAAACAGGATGAAATCCAAAAATAGGTCCATATGTATACATCATCAATTGATTTTCTCCAAAGGGGTCTATGCAGTTCTATGGGGAAAAAGATGGTCTTTCTGGGATAACAACTAGTCATGTCTGATTCTTTGTGATGCTATGAACTGTAGCTCTTCAGCCTCCTCTGTCCATGTGATTCTCCAGGCAAGAATACTGGAGTGGGTTGCCATGCCCTTCTCCAAGGGATCTTCCTGACCCAGGGATTGAACCCAGTCTCCCACATTGCAGGCGGACTCTTTACCATCTCAGCCACCTGGGAAGCCCCCACTTTGTGCTGCTACCACACAAACACTAGAATGTGCTCTTAGTGATATCTTATTGTGGTTTTAATTGCATTTCTGGCAACTGGCTATTTGCATCTTTTGAAAGTACCTTGACTCCTTCCTCATAACATAAAAAAAATAACTCTAGATGGATACAAGATCTAAATGTGATCAATGAAACTATAAAACTTCTTAAAAATACAAGAGAATTTCTTTATAAGTTTGACAGCTTAGATTCCTTCAAAAGCGCACATAAAAACCCAATCAGAAAAGGAAAAATATTAAATTTCACTCTTTCCAAATTAAATATATCTGTTCCCCAAACACAGCACCTAGAGTTATAGACTGGGTTAAAATATTTGTGTTATGTATATCTGATAAGGGCTTCCCAGGTGGCTCAGTGGGTAAAAATCTGCCTGAAATGCAGGAGATGCAGGAGATATGGGTTCAATCCCTGGCTTGGGAAGATTCCCCTGGAGGAGGGCATGGCAACCCACTCCAGTATTCTTGCCTGGAGAATACCGCTGGACACAGAAGCCTGGCAGGCTACAGTCCATAGCGTGGCAAAGAGTAGGACATGACTGAAATGGACTGAGAGCATATGCATGCACGTATCTGATAAACAACTTGAATACAGAATAACAAACATGCCTATACATTTTAAAATGGTAAAAATAAATAATCTACAACCTAAAAATACATAAGCAAGGTGATACTTCTCAAAAGAAATCACCCAAATGGCCAATAAGCTTAGGAAAAATGTGTTCAACACCATTCAGTTCATTTCAGTTCAGTCCCTCAGTCGTGTCCAACTCTTTGCGACCCCATGAATCACAGCACGCCAGGCCTCCCTGTCCATCACCAACTCCCGGAGTTTACTCAGACTCATGTCCATCGAGTCCGTGATGCCATCCAGCCATCTCATCCTCTGTTGTCCCCTTCTCCTCCTGCCCCCAATCCCTCCCAGCATCAGGGTCTTTTCCAATGAGTCAACTCTTCGCATGAGGTGGCCAAAGTATTGGAGTTTCAGGTTTAGCATCAGTCTTTCCAAAGAACACCCAGGACTGATCTCCTTTAGGATGGACTGGTTGGACCTCCTTGCAGTCCAAGGGACTCTCAAGAGTCTTCTCCAACACCACAGTTCAAAAGCATCAATTCTTCTGCACTCAGCTTTCCCCACAGTCCAACTCTCACATCCATAAATGACCACTGGAAAAACCATAGCCTTGACTAGATGGACCTTTGTTGGCAAAGTAATGTCTCTGCTTTTGAATATGCTATTTATGTTGGTCATGACTTTCCTTCCCAGAAGTAAGCATCTTTTAATTTCATAGCTGCAGTCACCATCTGCAGTGATTTGGGAGCCCCAAAAAATAAAGTCTGACACTGTTTCCACTGTTTCCCCATCTATTTCCCATGAAGTGATTTGACCAGATGCCATGAACTTCGTTTTCTGAATGTTGAGCTTTAAGCCAGCTCTTTCACTCTCCTCTTTCACTTTCATCAAGAGGCTTTTTAGTTCCTCTTCTGCCATAAGGGTGGTGTCATCTGCATATCTGAGGTTATTGATATTTCTCCCAGCAATCTTGACTCCAGCCCAGCGTTTCTCATGCATATAAGTAAAATAAGCAGGGTGACAATATACAGCCTTGACGTACTCCTTTTCCTATTTGAAACCGGTCTGTTGTTCCATGTCCAGTTGAACTGTTGCTTCCTGACCTGCATATAGGCTTCTCATGAGGCAGGTCAGGCGGTCTGGTATTCCCATCTCTTTCAGAATTGTCCACAGTTTATTGTGATCCACACAGTCAAAGGCGTTGGCACAGTCAATGAAGCAGAAACAGAGGTTTTCTGGACTCCCTTGCTTTTCCGATGGTCCGGCGGATGTCGAGGCCATTGCCCACCAGCAAATGTAAAGTAAAGCCACCTCGTGCTCCTTCCCTCCTCCTGAGTCACTTAGTTTGTCCAACTCTTTGCAACCCCGTGGACTACAGTTTGCCAGGCTCCGCTGTTCATGGAATTCTCCAGGTAAGAATACTGGAGTGGGTTGTCATTCCCTTCTCCAGAGGCTCTTCCAGACCCAGGATCTAACTCAAGTCTCCCACACTGCAGGCAGAACCGTCTCAGCTACCGGGGAAGCCCCCACCCTGTGCTGCCACCACACTAACTCTAGAGTGTGCTCTCAGTGATGTCTTATTGTGGTTTTAATTGTATTTCTCCAATGATTTATGACATTGAATATATTTTTATATGCTTATTTGCTATCTGTATACTTCTTTCATGAAATAGCTCTTTTCTCAAGGTCTAAGTGAAATGTTTGCCTTAATTAACTACTGTTTAGCTTTGAGAGTTACTTATATATTCTAGATACTACTTCCTTGTGGAATATATGGTTTCCAAATAATAGGTTTTCACAGTTGGTAGCTTGTATTTTCATGCTCTTACAGTTGTTTTGCAGGGCAAAAGATCTTAATTTTGAAGTCTAGTTTATCATTTAAAAAAAATTTTATAGACTGTTGTTTTGTTGTCAAGTTCTAAGGCTCTTGGCCCATACACATATCAAACTTTTGTCCTGTATTTTTTCCTAAAAGTTTTTTATAATTTAACATTTTACATTTAAGTCTGTGATCCATTTTAAAGAATGTATGTATGAAATGTGAGACCTGAATCAAGGTTAATTTTTTCTGCCAATGGATTTCAACCTTCTCCAACACTATCTGTTGAAAGGGTTATCCTTCTTCTATCGAATTTATTTGGCACTTTGCCAGAAAGGTCAGTTGGGTATATTTGTGTGGATCTATTTATGGGTTCTCTGTTCATTTCCACTGAACTGTGTGTTTATCCCTGCACCAGTACCAAATAACCTCGATGACTCTAGCCTGAAATCAAATTGACTGATTGTTCTGACTTCTTATTTCTTCAAGATTTAAAAATTATTCCAATATCTCTCCCTGTTCATATAAATTTTAGAATAATCTTGCCTGTATTTGTTTTTTTAAATCCTGATGGATTTTAACAGGAGTTTTATAACATGTGTATAGAAATCTGGAGAGACGTGTCATGTTTACTGCTTTGAAACTTCCAGTTTGCAAACTCATGATGTCTCTTCATCTGTCTTCTTTAATTCCTTTCATCAGTGTTTTATAGTTCTCAGCTTAAAAATTCTGTACATGATTTTTGTACAAAAAAGAACACTCAGGGTCTTTCTTCGAGTCATTGTAAGTGGCATTATACTTTTAATTTCGAGGTCCACATGTCCATCGCTAATATATAGAAATACAGTTGATTACATACATTTATCTTCTTTCCTATGGTGTTGCTGAACTCAATAGGTCTGAGAGTTTTTTTGTGGGGGGTAAGTTCTTTGAGATTTTCTATATAGATAATCATATTACCTGGCAGTTTCACTTCTTTTCTGGTCCAAGACTGTCTTTACTTTCTTTATTGCACTGGCTCTGACATCTAGCTCTGTGCTGAAGGAGAGTGATGAGAGTGGATGTGCGTGCCTTGTTCCCAGTCTTAGGGAACCATATACAGAGTTAGTAAGCATACTGCAGCTATGGAGGAACTTCCCCACTATGTCTGTGTTTCTCAAAGTCTTCACCGTAGTTGACTGTTGAATTCTGGCAAAATTTATTCTACATAGATTAATATGATGTAATTTTTCTTTTTTACCCTGTTAATATGGTGAATTTCATCAACTGATTTTCAGTTTGAAGTCATTTGCATCCTTGAAAAAAATCCATTTGTGCTTGGTATATTACTCTTTTTATGTGGATGAATTTTACTTGCTAATATTTTTAAGAAACTTCATGTCTATATTCATGAAATATGTTTCTTTGCAGTTCTCTGTTATAATCTTTGTCTGATTTTAATTTCAGGGTAACGCTAGCTTCATAAAATGAGTGAGGGATTCTTTTCTTCTTTTTTTTCCCTGGAAGAAATAGTGCATAATTCATGCTAATACTTCAATAGATTGGTAGATTTATCTAGTAACACTGTCTGAGTCCAGGGATTTTTTTTTTTACTAAAATTCAATTTCTTCATAGATATCATGGCTTCAACTTTCTCTGGCCCCTGCCCTGAGGAGAGATGAAGAGGAGCGACCCCTGGAGCCCACAGTGAGGTTTGGGGACAGATAGCAGGTGCTTCCAGAGCGCTGTGCCCTGCACAGAAGTAGGTTCCTGCATCTGAGAGCTGGGCAGCCGCGAGGTACAGGGAGCCGTGCTTTCTGGTCTCTCCAAGCCGACCTGTCCGTCTCTGCTCCATCTTCACTTCACCCTTAGCTAGTATCATCAAGAGGACAGGACTTCCCCCAGGGCTCTGCTTATACCACTGTAAGTTGTTTAAAATGCTTGAGGAATTGCAGTACGTGGTGAAGTTCTCTCCTTCTTGTAGAAGCAAGAATTGAGGAACTTGACTTATCTGTTGTGCGTTCGCTTCTGTTGAGAAAACAGTGAGAAGTATCAGAGAAGGTCTAATCAGATGTCTATTCTCTCAGCCCCAACGGTCTCTCTCATTCTTCTTGTGTATTTTTCTCCTTCTTTCCATGTCTCCCTGCCCAACTCCCTCCGTCTTTCCACTTTTTAGTTTTTCTCAACATCCTGCTCTCTATCAGAAAATCTCATTCTTACACCTTCCTGCAGATCATAGTCCACCGTGCAGAATTCTCTGGAAGCAATCAGGGAAACCCCAAACTCACGTGGTATTTGCATCCATAAGATCAACACTGGTGCTATGAGCAGCATTTCCCTCTTCTCCCTCGTCAGGAAGAGTTGCTGAATCTGCCTGCTCCTAAAGGGTTTCCCTTGTATAAGCTTTTGTAGCCACACACACGTTTCTGTGGTCTACATTGCCTTTTGCAAAGAAAAAAGAAAGGAGTGACTGCCCTTTGAGACAGCCAATCAAACTTATCCCTATTTTACTCAAACATCTCAAAAAGCAGGGCGGGTTTTCGGGTGCTGCCCCCCTGTGGCTGGATCTAAAATTGGTGACTGGGCTTCCGCACAATTTGACCCAGGATCACTGAGGGGAGCAAGGAGGCCAGTGTAGACCCCACAAAGTGTTTGAGTGGGACGCCAGGTGGCAGTGCTTCAGCTTTCATTCTTGCTGCATCCTCTGTGCTGGAACCTGATTCTCTAGGAGCGAAAATAGAAACATTTAGATAAAGCATTCACCAAGGGGTAACATTCGGGTAAAGATGTAAGGGAAGTTCGGAGATACACCATGTAGGTGTTTTGGGTAATAGCGCCACAGGAGACAGGGCAAAGGCAAGGGACACAGGTCTTGATATAGAAACATGTTTAGAGTGTTTAAGTAATAATATCTCTTCTTTCTCTGTAGCCACTTATTCTTCCTAGGACACTATTGCATAAGAAACTTGCTAAAGCATTCAGCTGAATATTCATTGAAAGGACTAATTCTGAAGCTGAAGCTCCAGTACTTTGGCCACCTGATGCAAATAACCAGTTCACTGAAAAAGACTCTGATGCTGGGAAAGATTGAAGGCAGGAGGAGAAAGGGACAACAGAGGACGAGATGGCTGGATGGCATCACCGACTCAATGGACATGAGTTTGAGCAAACTCCAGGAAACAGTGCAAGACAGTGAAGCCTGGCATTCTGCAGCTCATGAGGTCGCAGAGTCGGGCACGACTGAGCGACTGAACAACAAAGCATTCAGCACTGTTAACTGGTTAGTGGATGATTTCCTCATCTACTCATCCAGGGGCAATTGAATCTATGGTTTGGCATCTTGTTTCCTGGTTCCCTTTAATTTCCGGTTTTAACCAGTAATGTCACCACCATCAAGACATCCAGCCACCCTGGGGTCAAGTGCTTCTCCAGAGTCCAAGACTTTCTCTTTAGGAGCCCTCTAAGATGTTACACACTGCCTGGCAATAAAAATTAGAGATGCTTATTACAGCTGAAGAAGTTAAGCTTAAAATGGAAGCAGATGAAAAGAAAAAGAAGAAAAAGTAACACAAACTCTGAACTAAAATTTATTAAGCTATCTCCTTTTGTAAAGGATTTTGAAATACTGTAGTTGGCAACATTAGTTGCCTTATCTGTGAGATGTAATACCCTTGATCACTTTTTTCTGAGTTTGTGCTTTATTAAAGTGTTAATATAAACAACTGTTCTTTATAAATTATTGTATTGTCCATATGTTTTTTGAAAAATTTTATACTAGAGAGTGGTATATATGTGTTTATAGCATTGTATCTAATCTATTCCAGGCAGGTTTTACCTAAGCATGATTTTAGGGGTAGTTTTTAAGGTTGTTTAGACTTTAAATATCAGAGAAGGCAATGGTACCCCACTCTAGTACTCTTGCCTGGAAAATCCCATGGATGGAGGAGCCTGGTAGGCTGCAGTCCATGGGGTCATAAAGAGTCAGACACAACTGAGCGACTTCCCTTTCACTTTTCACCTTCATGCACTGGAGAAGGAAATGGCAACCCACTCCAGTGTTCTTGCCTGGAGAATCCCAGGGACGGGGAAGCCTAGTGGGCTGCCATCTATGGGGTCGCACAGAGTCGGACATGACTGAAGTGATTTAGCAACATCACAGTTAGAAAAGTTATGTCTCATTTCTCACAGATTAAAAACTTGGGAACAATAAAATCATAGTTTTGATATTTAAATTAGATAATGAGTCTGAAATGCATCCTACATTGCCTGAAATGTAGTAAGCACAATAAATATCAACTTTCTTTTTTTCTAATAAAACCTACCTTTCCTTCAATGTCCAGGTCTGTAACCATCTACTCCTTTTTTTCGCCTCCATATCAGGTCAGTGATGGGAGTTTCTAGAAAGATATTTAATCACTTATTTTCCTGGAGACTTGTTACTCTTCTCTATACTTTTAGGGTTATATTTACTAGCTACACTGGGGCATTGATACTCTCAGGGTGCAGAAAAGACACCCAGAGGAGGTAGGTATTATTTTGATTTCCCTAATGAATAATAAAATCAAGGTCGTTTTTGTATGTTTACTGGCTACTGGATATGATACTTCTAAATTGGTCTCCAAGATTTCTCCATTCTGTTTAACTATCTTCTTTTCTTTTTGATTTATGAGCTTTTCATACATCCTGCACTTGAGTTCTTTTTTAGAAATATGCATTGCAAATATGGTCTACCAGTCTGGAACTGACTTTCTATCTTCTTGGCAGTTATTTTTTTAATAAAGACTATAAAAATACACTTTCGTGTTCATAAGAAGCTAGCTTGAAAGTTTTGTTTGTTTTCTTTAAGAACTGTAGAACTGCTTTCTTTTGGTGACTGCTATTGCTTCTGATAAGAAAACAGGTATCATTCAAATGATGTTTCCCAGAATACAATATATTACTTTTCCGTGGGTATTGGCAAGACTATTTCCACTTAAATAGACCCTGGGATTCTTCTTCAGTGCCTTGGAAACTTCTGTCAAAACCACGATGGCCCCCTTGCAGAATTCCTTATTCATCTTTATGGCATTTCACGTAACATTGCTCCTGAATAAGGACCTTGTTGTAGAGGAAGTCAAGACAGCAGTGAGTGGAGGTGCTTCCTATATATAAGCAAATAGGTTATGGAATGGGTAACGGAAGTACTTATAAATACCAGTGACAATTAAGTGATCATTTTCAGTAACAAAAAATAAAATGTTATTAATGTTTTTCATTTTGATATGAATATATTTATGCATACATTAATTATTTTTAAATGCCCTGTCTCATTTGCTTGCTTATAGTAACATACAATGTGCTAATATAAGTTAATCTTATATCTCATTGTATCTCAGTTATTAAGATACAGGTTTCAATGCAAGAGTTTGATTCAGCTAGAAGAGGAAAGAACATCACCCAAAAAATGGATAAATGAACTTGGTATAATTTTGCAGAAGGGAGTTAACTTATACTGGTTGAATGAGAAATTATTGCATCATATCAGCAGGAAGAATAGTTTTCCTGATGACTTTATGACAAAGTTGTGTTGTTAAAAGAGGTACTGATGGATGCCTAGTTAACAAATCAATTAAATAGTTAAGCTATTGCAGTAACTTTGTACTGCCCCAACCTAACTATCTAGAAATCTGTTTGGAAGGCACTTGTCATGAGGTAGCCATATTTTTTACTCTGCTGGCTGGTGCAGGGCTCCAGACACTGTGGCAACTCACACATGTTGCTGCTGATCAACTACATCATCTTACTGATGACACACAGCTCTTCCACCTCCCACCAGATCTGCAAATCTTCTGTTCGTCTTGGGCCAAGTATGCATGTAGCATAACAGCAGGTGCCACTCTTCTCCTCAAAGTCACTTGTTCTTGTGAGACACTAAAGGAGGTGAGAGACAAGTTTTAGTGTGTTATGCAGGTTCCGTTTTCCTCATGGTTCTACTATGTCCTTATGAGTCACAGTTTGTCCATGCTTTTGTCTACACCCAGCTTTCCCTCAAATGTTACTCTTGCTGGCTAACAGTGAATTCAGTCTCAACACCAGATACAAAGATAACAGCTTTGCATAGACTCCTCCAGCTCTAGCGATTGCCTGAGTTCTAATCTCAATAACTGATCTCTTATTCGACACCACTAGTGGTTCTGCTTTTCTGACTGTAACTTCAGTGACACAAAGTCTAAGAGGAAAGGACTAAGGAAATGATTTTCGTGATGATTCCAGATAACTATCACTAGACCCATGTTTGTCATGTGAGGGTCTTTAGGTGAAGCTGCCACTTTGATGTATTATGGGGCAAGTATCCACCTTTAGACAATGCATGTTCCATATGATTGTTTTATGGTACGGGGAGGGAGGTAGGAGGGGGGTTCAAGACGGGGAACATGTGTATGCCCGTGGTGGATTCATGTTGATATGTGGCAGAACAAATACAATGTTGTAAAGTAATTAGCCTCCAATTAAAATGAATAAATTTAAATTAAAAAATAAAGTCAAAAATTCAAGACTGAGAATGTATGAGTAGAAAGTTACTCTGGACACCTGCTTCCAAATGACATGGAAGGAGTTTTTGTTTAAAACTAAATCTTCTGATCCAGACCACAGATGAAGCAACCACAGGACTACTATTTCTTGTCTGAGGTCTGCAGGTGTGCATTTCAGTTGGGGTCCTGCAGCAGGGGGGCTCTCTCTTATTAAGATCTGGGGTTTTTGTACAGCTTTTCTCATTACTTCAAGCACTGTGAGTTCCCAGACTACACAAAAGTACTTTGCGGAGTCTTCCGGCTGTAAGGCTGAAATGGTGAGGCTGATGGAGTTCTGTGCTCTCTGAAAGTTTACAGAGTAGCGGCCACTCCTTGCATTCGGGCCAGAAGATTCCTGACGAATAAGGAAAGTCATCTCTCCACTGGGAAGCTGCTTATACCAAAAAAGGTAGTGCGTGTACCCACTCCAACTTACTTCATACCAACAGTTCAGAATGACAGATTGCCCTATTCGACTGGTTATGTATGGCTGGTCTTGAGTAACTTTCTGGGCCACACCAGATCCTGTGGAAAAAATCAGAAAACCGAGCTGAAGTAGTGAACAAAATAATGTAGGCATTAGACTAATTTGAGACCCAAAGAAAACCCAAATGGAAAGCATAATAGATATGCTTTCCTCTGATCCTTCTTTCCTCCCCAAGTCCCTGTGAATCACCACATGCCTGTGTGCAGGCCTTTCACCCTGAACACTCACACCCATGTTTGCAAGCATCCTTACCAGAGAAGGTGAAGGCCAGGAACACCCAGAGCAGACTGGAGAGCGGCATGAGACATGGAATCCCCTGCACAAGTGTGCTCAGTTCTGCCTCAAGCTGAGAGTTCAGTGTCTTTGAGGACCTGGCAGCCCAAATACATAGTACCAGTACCTGTGTGACTCCCCCCAACAGGAAGTGGGAGTTGTCATGCTTGTAGACCACGTGGTCTGTGCACAGATGAGAAAAAGTCTGACTCACCACAGACCTTTATTTTGTCTACTTGTCTTTCTCAGGTCATGAATTACCTGATCACTAATGACCTATGCAGTATCTGAAAGGGACCTGAAAAAAGCAATTCTCATGAAAGGTTTGAGTTGAGCAGAACTCAAGAATAAACAAGTTGACATACATTGGTAATTAATCAGCAGAATAACTTTACCAGCCCATTTAAAACATAATTTAGTATATGCCATGAACTCTTCTTATAATCTGTTTACTGGTCATCATTTAGCCTTTGCCAACTTTCGTCCATCCAGTGTCTAATGACTCTTTTCAGAATCTCATAGACCTTCATCTTTTTTAATGAAAGGCAATCTTATCCAAATAGTTAATATATCTCTTGTTTACTGGGTTCTAGGGCTCTAGTTACCCACTCCAGTATTCTTGCCTGGAGAATCCCAGGGACGGGGGAGCCTGGTGGGCTGCCGTCTATGGGGTCGCACAGAGTCGGACACCACTGAAGCGACTTAGCAGCAGCAGCAGCAGCAGGGCTCTAGTTAGGTTTTCCTGTAAATAAGTTACTTCAAGATCAAACAATAACAAATCAGTCCTTCTGACTTTCGGAATCTATTCCATTATCTATGTTTTATGAAATTATAACAGGAATAAAACATTTTTTGTACAGCTTTTCCCATTACTTCAAGCACTGTGAGTTCCCATACTGCACAAAAGTATTTTGCAGAATCTTCCAGCTGTAAGGCTGATGTTGAGTCTTACTTATTAGACTTTGAGAAGGATCAGGGTATTCAGACCTGCTGCCTCCCAAAGCAGAATCATGCTTCTTAGACCATGTGTCCTAGAGTTGTCCTCACGTCATTGTCCTCACGTCACGTTTTCTATGTCATTTACCCAAAGAGTTCAGCCTCACTTGTTAGTGGCTCATGATTTTTCTCTTTGTAAAATAAAGTCAATAGAAGCACGCCAGATCTTTCTGTGACCCAATGCTATAATGCACTCCTGCCAAACTTGGTATCTACAGGCTGCAGACACTTAGTACCTGTCAATACCACAGAAGCTGGTGACCGAAGGTCTGTATACTGTTACCAGATCATGTAGAATGTAACTGTCAATCTTCCATCTGGTTTCATTGTTTTAATGGAAGAATTAACATAAAATAGTCAAAGGTAAGTAGACAAGTAGAAAGGAAAGTACAGACAAATTCTCTAAAACAGTGCCAGTCCTTTAATTTTAGGACAGGGTAACTAGTGATGCAGGAATGAAAGTGTGTATTTAGTTGAGATGTCTTCTCCTCTGTCTCATTTCACCTCGGAGTGCAGACAGGCAGCCAATGCCCTGGTTTGCAATTATTTATAACTAAGTAGAAGAGACCATGGATGCCCACAGCAGCCTCGGCAGTAGCATGATAAAATGAAATATATATATTAACAGAATAATTACAGATATAAATATAAAGAAATTGATATTGATAAATTTTTATCAAAACACAGAACTTACTCTGATTCACCAGTTTTTAAGGCACTTTTTTGATGCATAAGTCTATGAGATTTTATCACATGTGTAGGTTCTTGTAACTGTCACAGAAATCACAATACAGAACTGTCCCATCACTCTAAAAAATGTCCCTTTGCACACGTTCTCACCCTTGCAATCCCTGATCACCCCAGGCAGCTACTGCTCTCCTTTTCATTTCTATATTTTTCCTTTTAAGAAGGTCATGTAAGTAGAATCATACCTTATGTATGGAATCACTGTGGACCGTAACCATGCTGTCCAGTGTGTTACACACCAAGTAGCCTCTGAGATGGATGTTTCCACCTAGCACAACACTCCTGAGACCAGTCCAGCTGATTGTACGTCTCAGCGGTCTGTTCCTTTTAATCACGACAGACTTTCCCAACTAAGGATGGTTTGACTTGTGCTTATTGACTTCATGGTGGTGAGAAAGCCATTCGGTTGAGAGCGTACTTTGAATGTTGATCTTTTGCTGGGCTAGCACCATGCAGCATGATATTCTCAGGTGATGCTGGGAGTGAGCTGAGCTTCTAGTCAGCCCCAGAATCAGGAGCATAAACAACCTTTCTGCACCCACACAACCTTTCTGTTTTTCACTCTCAGCTCAGCAGTCAGTAAATTACATGAGATTTTTCTATCCTTTACTATAAAATAAACTTTGTGTTAGATGATTTTTCCCAACTGTAAGTTAATGTAACTGTTGAGCATAATAAAGTTAAAATAAGATGTTCAGAGGGTTAGATGTAGTAAACGCTTTTTTCTCCTTAATGCAATATTTTCAACTTACAATGGTTTATTAGAACATAACTCCATCATAAGTTGAGGAAGATCTATGAATAATATGTCTATTTATTCATCAGTTTACCCAAAGAAGATGTTTCCAGTTTGGGGCCATCACAAATAGAGCTACCATGAATATTCATCTACAGATTTTTGTATGAACATAAGTTTTTTATTTCTCAAGCATCAATACCACAAGTGTGATTGCTGAGTTGTAAGAAAAGTGGATATTTAAGTTTATGTGAAACTGATGTGCCGTCTTCTAGAATGACTGTACCATTCACCCACCAGCAATGCATGAGTGATCCAGTTTCTCTGACCATTGCCAGAACTTGGTATTGTCAGTACTTTTAGTTTTAGCCTTTATGATAGTCGTGGAGTGCTATCTCATTGTGTCTCTAACTTACATTCCCTAACAGCTACTGATGTTGAACATTTGCTCATATACTTATTTATATGCTTTTATCCCTACTACATATCCTCTTTGGTAAAGTGCCTGTGTTAGTTTTTTGTTCATTTTTCTCTGGATTGTTTGTTTTCTTCCTGCTGAATTTAGGATTCCATTGTATTCTGAATACCACTCTTTTGATGGAAACATAGTCTGCAAACATTTCTTGCCATTCAGTGGTTTGTCTTTTTCATTCTCTTAATAATAACTTTCACAGAGCAATCATTTTTCATTTTAATGAAATCTAAGTTTTTTATGAATTGTGCTTTTGGTGTCATGTCAAGAATCTTTGCCTAACCCTACTTTATAAAGATTTTCTCTTATGGTTTCTTCTAAAATATTTATAATTTTACATTTGAATGTATGATCCATTTTGAGACTGAATTCAATGTTTTGTATAAGGTATGAGATTTAGGCCAATTTCCAATTATTTGCATTTTAATATCCAATTGTCCCAGTATCATTTGCTGATAAAACTATTCTCCATTGAATTCTTTGCACTTTTGTCAAAAAAATCAATTTTCCCTACTTGTATGGGTTGACTTATATACGCTTACTCAGTGACATAAACTTGCCAATGATTTTTTAATTATCCTTTTAGCATCTGTAGTATGGTTTACTTTTTCATTCCTTATATTCATAATTTAGGCTTTTTCTCTTTTTCCCTTGATACTTCTACCTAGAAACAGATCAGTTTTATTAATCAGCTTTCTCCTTGTGTGAGTCTACTTCTATAGTGTTACCCAGTGGCATAAATTTATTAATAATATTGCTTTATTACCATTTTCACACTGCATATGATTTTCCCATGTGTATAATTCATGTTTTCTTTTACTATATTGATAATTCCCTTGATAATTCTAGCTAGGAATAGATCAATGATATTAATCACTTTAAGAAAAGTAACTA
>SJYQ01012046.1:18551-30351 GCA_006410935.1 Redunca redunca
GTTTTATTTGTTCTTTTTCTATCTTCTTTTATTGAAAGGTTAGATAATTTTTTTCAACCTTTTTTCTTTGGTAATAAAAGTACTTAAAAAAGATAAATTTCCTTCTATGTATTATTTTAGCTGTGCCTCATGCATATGTCAGAGAAGGCAATGGCAGCTCATTCCAGTGTTCTTGCCTGGAGAATCCCAGGGACGGGGGAGCCTGGTGGGCTGCTGTCTATGGGTCGCACAGATCGGACACGACTGAAGCGACTTAGCGGCGGCAGCAGCGGCATACATATGTATGTTTGTGTTCTCTCTATATTTTCTTTCAAATACTTTTTAATTAGTCATTGTAATTGCTTCTTAAACATACGTATGAGTTATTTTAAATTGAGTGCCTAAATTACAAGTGTTTGGGAGTTTTTAGAGACATTTTTTCACAATTGATTTTCTATATCAATCCCAACTTGGTGAAAGAATAAATTCTGTATAATTTCAGTTTTCTTATATTTTATGCACAAACATGTATATGTGTATATTTCATCTGCACAGCAGGGTGTGTCTGGAGCCTCGGCTGCAGGTTTGGGTACAGGCTGCAGGTGTCTGGGGAGCACTGTGTACTGGCTGCACAGAAGTAGGTGGCTGAATCTCCAGGTTGGGAAGTTGCGATGTGCAATGAGAGCTGTTTGGCACTCTTACTGAGGAAAACTGTGAGTCTTCCATCTTCCATTTCATTCTCAACAGAACGTATGGCTATCAAGAATGCAGGGCCTTTACCGGGATATTGTCGGTACCATGGAAAATAGTCAAAGAAACTGTTCTCATAACTACAGTTCAAAATGGAAATCTCTCCTTCCTGGACTGTCAGAGACTGAGGGCTCTGTTTCACCTGCTCTTGGCTGCTTTTTTCCTTCTGTTGTCCGCTCACCCCTGCTTAAAGAGATAAAAAGTCATTAGGTCCACAAACTGATATTTCCTTAAGTTTCTATCTGCATGAATTTATCCATACTCCAATTTTATCACTCCCCCAAATTAATGAGATATCCTAGGGTTTCTCCATCATAACTCACAGTTTACTTGAAGACACAGAATTAAGAATGATGCTCCCAGCATCTTGTCCATTGTTCCTGACACCAAAGTTCAGTGACAGCTCAGGTTCTTCTTTTGGTCTCCTCAACCAGCTAGAACTCTGACTTAAGGTTCACATTGGCTTTAATTCTTTCAAGAGGCCCCACCTTCTCACAAGTACTTTCAACTAAAGCTATTTTTTTCAAAACAAGCACTTCCCGATTTTCTCTGTCTTAGATTTGCTCAAAATTACTTTCATTGAAAAGCAGAAATCCCCTCCTTACACATGGAATATGCTTAGTTTAGAAGTCCTCTCCCCTTTCTTCACATTTCCAAGAAGGTTAAAAATCATGTATCACGACAACTTGATATCTTAACAGGGATTACATTGTTTTACAAGGGATTCCCATGAAATCACAAGATGAGCATTTCTCTCTTTTTTTTTATTACAAATACAAATTAAAGTCTATTGAAGATATCAGTTCAGTTTAGTCGCTCAGTCATGTACTACTCTTTGCGACCCCATGGACTGCAGCACACAGGCCTCCCTGTCCATTACCAACTTTCAGAGTTCACTCAAACTCATGTCCATTAAGCCAGTGATGCCATCCAACCATCTCATTCTCTGTTGTCCCCTTCTCCTCCTGCCTTCAATCTTTCCTGGCATCAGTCTTTTCCATTGAGTCAGTTCTTCACATCAGGTGGCCAAAGTATTGGAGTTTCAGCTTCAGCATCAATCCTTCCAATGAATATTCAGGACTGATTTCCTTTAGGATGGACTGGTTGGATCTCCTTGCAGTTCAAGGGACTCTCAAGAGGCTTCTCCAACACTACAGTTCAAAAGAATCAATTCTTTGGCATTCAGCTTTCTTTATAGTCCAACTCTCATATCCATACATGACTAATGGAAAAACCATAGCCTTGACTAGATGGACCTTTGCTGGCAAAGTAATGTCTCTGCCTTTTAAAATGCTGTCTAGGTTGGTCATAACTTTTCTTCCAAGGAGCAAGCATCTTTTAATTTCATGGCTGCAGTCACCATCTGCAGTGATTTGGGAGCCCAAAAAAATAAAGTCTGCCACCATTTCCACTGTTTCCCCATCTATTTGTAAAGTTAAAATAAATAAGGAGCACATGTTTTTGAAGCCCAGAATTTTGTCTCTGTATTTGATGTCATCTCAAATTCAATCAAAGAAAACATTACAGTCCAACAGGAGAAATAATAAAAGTTGTCATTCCTCAGTCTAATCCCATCTACCCCATCATTCTAAGTGGAACTTTTATTGTTTGTTAGACTTCTGATATGTTTTCTTCTTCATTTATTCTTTCATGAATGCATCTCAATACATATTTAATGAGTGCTGCTAAGTGACTACTTAATATTCAATACTTGAATCTCAAGAAGGAAAGAGACAGTTCCCATCTTCAGTCAACTGAGGCCCAATACTCAAGTAAAATCAGACAAAAGCTACTAAGGAGAAATGTGTATCTCTATGATATGACAAAGAAAAAAAGTAATAAACTCTGCTTCTCAACTCAGCCAGATAACAGTTTTAATGGAGGCGATACTTGAACTGGAACTTACACCACTACATTTCCCATAAAGGTGGAGGACATGAACTCTAGGCACAGATTAACTAAGTGTGGTATACATTTATATTAGAGAAGCTAAATGTGGCCATATCCTTGAGGACAACATGCGTTATTAAGAGAAGTGTTGATTTTCAAAGCCATATTTTCAAAGTATTAGACTACAATATACATAGATACTACCTAGGTAGATGGATGGATAGATAGAAACTTACATACTTTCATATATGGCTGATAGATGTAAACAGAACCATAATAGGAGATAATAATTTAGTAGATTTTTAAGGGATCCTTTATGGCTACTTGAAGAATATGTGTTTGTGGGATAAGCATTATAGTAATCTTGGAAGCAGCATTGCCCCTTTGTGGCCATAGAAAGAAGTTACCCAGAAAAAATGTATATAGCTTCATAAAATTTCATGTTCATCACCTATGAACATCAATCAGAGCACTGAAATAAGTAACCAAGTCTTCATCTTGAACCAGTGATTTCTTGAGAAGAAGGAGATTTTGCCTTGTTGAAATATTGACCCTCAGACTGAATCAGTGTAAGGAGTTGTCTTTCTTCCCATAATGTCAACATCAAATCAAGAAGAGCCCTTTATATTGAAGAGACCATGTCTTTAAATAGATTCTAAATTAGAAAATTGTGTTATATATTTTGCCCACACTTAATACTGCTGTCTTTTTATTTTTTGTCTGCACACTGATGACATGAGTTTATCTTGTTTTTGTTTTTGCATGATTTATTGAATCTATTATTGAGACAGCAACTGTACAGAAATATTTTAAGACCCCAACAGAATGAAACAATAAGCAAGTGAACTAGAACTATTCTAAAAAGACCCTTTGTAATCCTACATCATGATCCTCTAGGATTTATTCCAGGTATGCAAGGATGATTCAGTATCCTCAGATCAATCAATGTGATATACTGCAACAACAGAATGAAAGATAACAACCACATAATTACTTCAGTAGATGCAGAAAAAGCATTTGACAAAATTAAATATCCGCTCATGATAAAAAGCTCTCAATAAACTTGATATGGGGAAAATGTACTTCAAAATAATGAAGGTTATTTATGACAAACCAACAGCTAACATCACAATCAATTGTTTTAAAAAATGAAAGCTTTTTCTCTAAGACCTTAAACAAGACAAGTCTGCTAATCTCACCACTTCTATTTAACATAGTACTGGAAGTCCTAGCCATAGCAATCAGATATGAAAAAGAAAGAAAAGGCATCCAAATTTGAAGAAAGAAACTGCCACTATTTGCAAATGACATGATGCTGTGTAGAGAAAATTGTAAGGTACCATCAAAAAGCTATTAGGATAAATAAATGAAAGTAAAGCTCAGTAAAGTTGCAGAGTATGAAATTAATATATAGAAATCTTTTGCATTTCATATACTAATAATGAATTATAAGAAAAAGAATTTAAGAAAACATCCAATTTACAATTGAATCTAAGAGAATAAAATAATTAGCAGTAATTTCAATAAAGGAATTGAAAGATCTGTACTTTGAGAACTGTAAGAATTGGTAAAAATGATTTAAGGCAATACAAATAAATAGAAAGATATCTTGTGTTCATGGACTGGAAGAGTTAATATTGCTAAAATACCATACACGCAAAGCAATCTACAGATTCAATGCAATCCTCATCAAATAACCCATGGCATTTTTCATAGAACTAGAAAAAATAATCCTAAAATTTGTATGGAAACATAGAAAACCTCAACAGCTGAAGCAATTTTGAGAAAAAAAGAGCAAAGTTGAAAATACTACACTCTCTGATGTGAAAATATGCTACACAGTCATAGTAATCCAAAATTGTATGGCACTGGCACAAAAACAGACATAGATAAATGGGACAAAATAGAACCAAAATAAACCCATGCACCTATGATCAATCAATCTATGACAAAAGAGGCAAGAATATACAGTGGGGGCAAAGACAGATTCTTCAATAAGTAGGTTTTGAGCAAACTGAACAGCTACATGTAAAAGAATGAAACTAGAAATTTTTCTCACAGCATGAATAAAAATAACTCAAAATGTTTTAATGACTAAAATGTAACAGCTGAAATCATAAAACTCCTAAAAGAAAATATTGACAGTATGCTCTGTGACATTCATCTTTATAATATTTTTTATAATCAAACTAAACTCTTGCACAGAGAAGAAAACCATTAACACAAAGAAAAGGAAATCTGAAAAGGAAAAGATATTTGCAAGCAACATGTTGACAAGAATTTAGTATCTAAAATATATAAAGAACTTATGCATTTAATATCAAAAACATAATCTTATTTTAAATTAGGCAGAGGACCTGTTTTACCAAAAAAGGTATACAGATGGCCAATAGGCACATGAAAAATGCTCAATATCTTTAGTCATCAGTAAAATGCAAATCAGAAAAACAAATGAGCAAATCACCTTACTAGGGCTGTCATCAAAAAGGCAAGAAATAACAAGGGTTGGTGAGGATGTGGAGAACAGGGAATCTTTGTGCACTGTTGGTAGTAATATAAATTGGTGCAGCCTCTGTGGAAAGCAGTATGGAGATTCTCCCCACTCTGCCCTCCCCAGATTAAAAATGGAATGATGCCTGCGACCTGGAGTCTTATCCTTCCTCAGTTGCCCAGAAAGGAGGCAGCACCTTTTGGTGGGGAGAGATAGAGACTGGGATCCTATCTGATTTTGGTGGCTGTGGTGGGAAAGATAACAGCAAACTGACTGACAATTTTTTGAAAAAATTAAAAATAGAACTACTACATGATCCAGAACTTCCACTCCTGGGTATTTATCCAAAGAGAACAAAAGAGCTAGTTTAAAAATACATAGTTGCCCCAGTGCTCACAGAAACATTATTTACGATAGTAAAGATACTGAAGACATCTCTCTGCTCATTCTATCATAGATGAATGGATAAAGAAGATCTGATGATAGATAGAGCAATATAGATATAAATAGTGAAGTATTACCATAAAAAAGTAAAATCTTGCCATTTGGGACAACATGGTTAGACCCAGAAGCTATTATACTTATTGAAATAAGTCAGAGTGAGACAAATAAACTGTATGTTTTAGTACATATATGTGGAATCTGAAAAACAAAACAAACAAATATAACAAAACAGAAACAGACTCAGAGACACAATGAAACAACTAGTGGTCACTGGATGGGAGAGGAGTGAGTGTAGGAGTGAAATAGGGAAAGAATTAAGAGGCACACACTCTCAGTTATAAAATAAATTATGTTTGTAATGTACACCAATTTTGTATGGTATGTAATTTATCAAAAATATCAAATGACTATGCTATACATCTGAAAGTAATATAGTATTGTAAGTCAACTATGTTTCAATTTTAAAAGTTTTAATTAGATTAAAATGTGGCAAAGTAGACTTTGGGTGTGGGATTAGTTGCAGGATCTTGATATGAATTATTCTGGATTATCTGGGTAGGTCCTATACATAAACATGCATCCTTTGCTGACATGAAAAAAAAAAAGACTATCAGATATTTCTCTAGAAAGTTTATTTGGGATCAGCAAAGGATTGCAATTTGGGGTCTGCAACCATGGCAAGCCTCATGCAAGTCCCTACAGGACAAGAGAAAAGAAAAGGAAGTTGGGAGGGCTACTGTAAACAGACATTTACATTTGTTTACATTGGGATGTTCCTGGTGGTGCAGGGCTTAAGAATCTGCCTTCCAATGCAGGGGATGCCGTTCAATCCCTGGTAGGGACCTAAGATCCCACAGGCCACCAGGCAACTAAGCCCTGTGCCATAACTAGAGAGCCCATGTGCTGCAACTACTGAGCCCACGCACTCTAGAGCCAGTGCTCGCAACAAGAGGAGCCCCTGCACACACACACACACACACACACACACACACACACACACAGTGTGAACAGAGACCATGGTTTTTCACTGGCCCAGTTTTGCCTGGAAAAGAGGTGGCATCTTTCTTCTGCCCTTTAATCCTGTTATCTTCACAGAGTATGAGACCTCCCCCTGTTTCCCAACTCTATTAAATGAGTTTCTGTTTATTCACTTATTTCCTATGCCTTAGAAGCAGAAGAGTGTTTGACTCCAGAAGAGAAAGGAGCTGAGGTGGTAGAAGTAAGAGGTTGCAGTGATTCAGGGAAAGGCTATGACCCAAGGAATCCAAGTGACCTCCAGAAGCTAGAAAAACGCAAGGAAATGGATTCGTCCTTAAAGCCTCTAGAAGGAACCAACCAGCCAAGATCATGACTGTAACCAGCAAAATTGATTTCTTACTTCTTCAACCCAGAATTATAAGAGAATTCATTTGTTTTAACTTATCAAGTTCATATTAAACATTGAGCAAACATTTTTTGTTTGCTTTCCACAGTAGCAGGATGGCATGTAAATATTTGCTGTTGTCTGTTGAAACACTTCATGGTGAGGCAGGCTTGAACATTCTGGAGAAGGCAACTAAGCTGGACAATATCTTTACTGGAGTGATTTCATTTAATTCCTTTCACTTTTTAACATTTTTGAGTTCAGCAAGCATGCTCTGTCACTCAGTCATGTCCAACTCTTTGAGACCCCATGGACTGTTCGCCTGCCAGGCTCTGCTGTCCATGAGATTTCCCAGTATTTCCCAAGAATGCTGGAATGGGTTACCATTTCCTCCTCCAGAGGATCTTCCCCACCCAGGGATCAAACCCACGTCTCCTTCGTCTCCTGCACTGGTAAGCAGATTCTTTACCACTGAACCACCTGGGAAGCTGTGGTTAAATATTTATTTTAATTCTATCCTCTTATCAACTGCTCTGCTGGTTCCCAGTTAGAAGTTTCTAGTGCAGAAGGAGACACAGATTGAGAAGGGAAGCTGAAGACCAAAGTCCATAATCTGTAGGGCCAAAGAGTGTCTGTGGTTAAAACTGTACTGATGTAGGTGAGTAACATTAAGCACTGCAAACGCCCTGTGGTGGCCTCACGGTGTGACTGGCTGGAGGAGGGGCTGAGCCCGCGGAGGGTTTGAGTACAGGCTGCAGGTGCCTGAGGAGCATTGTGCTGCGCAGCACAGAAGTAAGTGCCCGAGTCTGTGGGCTGCGAAGGGGAAACATGCAGTGAGCTGCGGCGTTCTGTAGGGATTGTCGTGGCATTTAATCTTCCATCTCGCTTTGTCCCTGAGGGAATGTAAAACAGGTGGATGAGGCGGCCCCCGGGCTTCTGAAGATACCACTGCACATTGTTGGCGACGGTGGAGAAATTACACCGCAGAGTAGAGGTGGCTCCCTCCTGGAGACTCAGGGCTGGGGGACTCTGCACCACATCCATCCCTCTCACACCTGATGAGGAGAGCAACAGTCACAGGTGAGGGTCACAGAGCTCCTGCCAAACCCGGAAAGTACACCCCCAACCCCATAAGGGTAGAAAGTCTGCAGGACTTGTCAGCTCCTCTCCCTCCTTCAACAAAAGAGAAGCTGCTCATTCCTTCAGATTCCCCTGTGGGGCAGCCCCAACTCACAGCAAACCTGGGCAAACAAAAGCCCCAGCACAGTGTCCACTAGCCTTTTCATGACTCTTTGCCTTGTTGCTGGAAAATATTCACAAGATACAGAGCAAACCCTGGGTGGTGAGTGTCATGACTTGTCTGGATGGTTCAGCTCCTGCAACCAATCAGCTCAGCCAACAAACCTGCTCAGCTGACACTCTATGACAGGAAGCCCCACTCTTTGGTCTCAACTGAACTAAAAACAGGGTAAAGAGGGGTGAGAGTGGAGGAAAAAGGTGACATTCAATGTTTTATATATAATTTTGAACTTGTGAAATGGACGTTCATATTTTCTCCTGATATATATTAATAAATAAATCTTAGGCAATAAAAGTGGGAAAAAGTCAGAAAAAGCTGGTATCTATACTTCAAAAATTTCCATCTAACCTTTTGTTTATTCCCTGTTTGATCCAGGGGACTTTCCTGAGAGCTATGGATAAAGATAACGACATAGATAAAGATAATAACAATCAATACAAATATAGGTGTTTTGCATTGTGGTCATAAATGTCTAGTGCTTGAATCAAGGAATAAGGCAGAGCTATTAATTGAAAGGAATATTCATCAAAAAGCATGCTTCTTACATGCCGATAATGATTTAGCTTTTCTTCACACAAAATTACTCTCCTCTATTATTAGTGTTTCAGTGTTAGTTGCTCAGTCGTGCCTGACTCTTTGTGACCCCTTGGACTGCAGCCTACCAAGTTCCCGTGTCCATGAGATTTTCCAGGCAAGGATACTGGAGTGGGTTGCCATTTCCTTCTCCAGGGAATCTTCCCAATTCAGGGATTGAACCTGGGTCTCCTGCACTGCAGGCAGATTCTTTACCAACTGAGCTACAAGGGAAGCCCGTCCTCTATTATTACTAATCCCCATTTGAAAGAGTTTTTCAGGGGATGGAGTGGTAAAGAATACACTTGCCAATGCAGGGGATGAAAGAGATGAGGGTTCAATCCCTGGGTCAGGAAGATCCCCTGGAGAAGGAAATGGCAACCAGCTCCAGTATTCTTGCTTGGAAAATCCCATGCCCAGGGGAGCCCGGTGGGCTGCAGTCCACAGGAGGGCAAAGAGTAAGACCTGACTGAGCGACGGAGCACTGGAAACCTGAGGATGAGATTTGGAGGCAGGAGGTAGACGGGCCCCTGCGCTAGACAGCTGGTGTGTGTCAAGCAGAGTAGAATCCAAGCTTTGTTTTCCCTACCACTCCAAGCACTGAGGGAAGGACCAGTTCCACCTGTTGGGACTGTTCCTTTGACTTGCTTTTCGTTGCTTTTGTTATTATAATCGTGCATGATAGGCTGCCTCAGAGCATCCGCCCCTCTGCCTGACTGCTCAAGTGCTTTTGTTCATGACCTGTCCACCTGTGGATGGTAGGAAAGAAGAAATTGATACATCCCCTGCCTGAGGCTTGCCATCCTAGGAGATGTTTACAAGATTAATTTTGCCTTTTTAATCTATTTCCTCACCTTCCCCTTCCCTGCTCTGTAAAAGAACCTGGCATCCAGACCCAGACAAGATGACTATTTTGAGACATTAGTCTGCCATCTTCTTGGTCAGCCAGCTTTCCGAATAAAGTCCTTGCCCCAACACCTCGTCTCTCAGATTCATTAACCTGTCAAAGGGAGCTCAGCCTCAGTACCTAAGACAATTAACAGCAGGAGCTGAGCTCTCCTAGAGTAAAAAAGTGACCACTTCTGAGGTCAAGAGGTCAAAGAAAACTGCACAGGCACAGAAAGACTCTTTGAGCTCAAAAAGGAGGTGGCACCACCTCATAACAGATGATGCCAAGCAGCCCACACAGCTCTGTGCTGGAGTCCATCCTGGTAAAGAGATGCACAGGCATCACTCAGGAGGCCCTGAAACAGGTCTCCTGTGGGAAAAGGAGAGAGGTATCCGGCCAAAGATAAGCACAGACCCAGAAGAACTGCCCCATAAAGATGATTTAACCACCTCTTCACGGCGCTCCTCATCTTCCTCCTCATTAAGGAGGATGCCCTGTGTCTCCTGCATTGGCAGGCAGATTCTTTACCACTGCACCACCTGGGAAGCTTATTTTTGGGGACTGATGAATAAAGGAGCCTTTTTTTGTTTCACACTATATTGTTTTTGGAAAGGTCACCCATATACATCCTTAAGTGCCAGCAGTAATTAGCTGCACCAGTCCCAAATGCTCTAGTCAAAGAGTTGAAGTCCTTTAAGGAAAGAAGCCTCTTAGGACACTAGCGAAACAGTCTGGAGATAATGCAATTAGAAATAAGCCATTGTCCTGGGTTTTTTTGTTTGCTTGAGAGATGAGATTAATATTGTAAAGCAAATTCTCTGACTTGTGTTATATCAAGTCGCATGGCCAACCTCAAGCTATTATATCTCAGCCCATCACTATTCCAAATGACACGGGAGTAAGTAACTTTCTCCAGCTTGTTAAAAATTCTATGGCCTCATTTTCTCTAGAAATCTGATTCTAGAGGACAAAAATGCCAAATTTCAGAAAACAGGAGTCTTTCCTTTGCAAAATGATAAAAAAAAAAAAGAATAGGAAAGACAAGAAAAAATAAGTAAAGAAAAATCTAAGATGCCCATGGGAACCAAACACTTCCAGGATTCTGTACTGTTTGCCTTCACAGAGCATGCCAACTTCCTAAACATAACAAAGACTGAGCTACGGTGTCCCAGGAGGTTTGTGTTCAGCTCCTCCTGCAGTCCCAGGCACTGTGTCACTCAGCACACAGAAGTACTTGGCCGAGTCTTTCCAATGAGCTGCTGTTTTCCTCAGGTGGAAGGACTTCTCACTCCTCCTAAATTCAGCCTCAAAACCTTTGATGCCTGAAACAAGAGTGTTTCCAGACACGTACTTCAGGAGAAGCTGGAGTCCTTGGTTGGGGTACCGCACATACCAGAAGAGGTATGGTGAAACAGAAGATGAGTAGTCGCACTTCAGCTCCAGACGGGCTCCTTCAGAGACAGTGATGTGGTCATCAGGCTGGGTCACTGACTGGGCTCCAGCTCCTGCTGAAACATCAGTGCTGAATCAGTGAACTCAGCTGAAACAAAAGTCTCTCTTCAACACGGAGCAATATTCCACATGTGGACAAAGGAGTAAAATGGAGTAGTACTCACTCAGAAGCAGGAGCATCTCGAGCATCAAGGTGAACACCAAGCTCATAGTGGAGCAGTGAAGCGGCAGTGAGCTCCTTTCTAACAGGCTCCCCGCAAATGAGTCTGAAGACTGGCTGACTTGAACCCAGGTTTCTCTGAATAAGAATGACAAAGGATTTATATTTCTTCTGATGGAGGTTGTAGGGAGGTTGTTAGGAAGAGAAGCTGTCTTAACAAAATGCCTGCCTCTGGTGTCTGAGATGCTTTACATCTCACCGTGTAAAAAATGGCCAGAATATCTCTTTAAACCAGAGGGGTTTTGTGAGGTTCTTCTGATCTTTTACAGAAAAGCAATTTCCAATTTAGGCAGCAGTGCCCTCCAGAGGCCAAATAGAGAACTACGGAGAAGTTCACTGTTTTCATTAACATGCCCCACATTTTTATTGCCCTTCTGTCATTTCAAAGCATTATGATTATGTACAGAAGAGGATTTATATGTTGTTAGCCTTGAACTGTATTAAATTTG
>SJYQ01012050.1:0-48483 GCA_006410935.1 Redunca redunca
ATGTGAAAGTTTTACTTTAAGCATTGCTTTATTGTGTGTAACAAAAATAATGTAGAAATCATAATTTCATAATAAACCCACACTTGGAAAAAAAATTAAAAAAAAAAGATGAGACTAATATTAGGACCAGTGCACACTGATTTTTCAAAGCCCCATTGCACACATGACTATTGCTGCATGCTGCTAAGTCACTTCAGTCCTGTCCGACTCTGTGTGACCCCGTAGATGGCAGCCCACCAGGCTCTGCCGTCCCTGGGATTCTCCAGGCAAGAACACTGGAGTGGGTTGCCATTTCCTTCTCCAATGCATGAAAGTGAAAAGTGAAAGTGAAGTTGCTCAGTTGTGTCCAACTCTTAGCAACCCCATGGACTGCAGCTTACCAAGCTCCCCTGTCCATGGGATTTTCCAGGCAAGAATACTGGAGTGGGGTGCCATTGCCTTCTCTGTGACTACCCCAAAATTTGGCTGCTTAGAAATTATTTAACATGTTCATGAATTAAGTGGGCTAGGAATTTGGGCAGAGCATAGTAGGAATGGCTTGACTGTTGACTGATGCCAGTGGTTGGCAGACACAAAGGCTGAATATTGACAGCTGGGGATTGTGATCTGGAGTGTTTACTCACACTCTGCGCTCAGTGCATCTGGCATCTAGCCTAGGAAAATTCAAGGACTAGGATTGCTGACTGGAACATCTCTGAGTGGCTTCTCTGTTTAGGCTTTCTCGCCTAAGTATACCAGCCTTTGAGTAATAGGGCTTCTTAGTCACAGGTCCAAATGTAAGTATTTCAGCAAACAAGGTGGAATTGTGTTGCTTTTCCTGATCTAAAGCTTCTAAAATTGTGTAACATTGGTTCAACTGTATTCTCTTAGTTATGGGAGATTCAAAAACCCATCTAGAATCAAGGGGAAGAAGCATAGACCAACCTCTCCCACCCTTATATCTTGATGATAGGAGTGTTAAAATCACTTTATAAAAGAACATGTAAAATGGAAGATACAGTGTGGCCATCTTTGGAAAATATAGGCTGTCATCCCTGTCCATGTATGAAATGTTGCTGTAACAGACACTGTGCCTTAACGTATTGCCCAGCTATTGGAATCCTTTGCTGACTCCTGCCTCTTAGCCTAATCTCTGACTTTGGATCAGAGGACTGTGAGCTAGCTGTTAGTTATTATATTTAGCTGTTAATAAGAGTTACATGAGCTTTCTGGAGAGGATGGAACAGTTATAAATTCCTATGACTATGACTTGTACTGAACCTTTCTCATGAGACCTCTTTGTGAATTGGGAGAATACCAATGTGACATAGACTCATGTGTACATACATACATACATTATTTCATTACAATTCAAGTAATGATTGAGATTTTCCAGAAATGGGGTAAAGCAATTATTTTTTATTTAGTATAAATGTGTTTCTGCTACCTCACATGATAGGAGTGAGATGTGAACTAGTAGTATTTATTGCAAGTGAGAATGATTTTTTTTTTCAGATATGCAATATGATGAAGATGATGATGAAATCACCCCAGATTTATGGCAAGAAGCTTGCTGGATTGTAATTAGGTAATGTTTTAGACCAAACTGAAAAAGTTCTAAAAGGCACTGTAAAGCATACGGTGATTTCCTGCTTATTCTTTGCTTGAAAATTAGATGTTTTATGTGAATAGGCTTCATGAGTGCTGGCTTGTTATTTATTTAAGTATCTAACTTGCAAGGTATTTTGATTTATAGAAAAATTATGCAAGAATTCATGTATATACTTCACCTAGATTCTGTAAAGGTTAACCTTATGCTTTGTTTTCTTTGCCTTATTCTTTATCTATCTGCGTTTTTTATATTTGAGACTTAGTAACTTACCTAGGATTATTCTTTCATATAATCATAATCTAAGTTATTAAAATAAGGAAATTAATTAATACAGTAATCTTATTTAACCTAGAGACCTTACCCAGATTTTGCTGGTGTCCCACTAAAGTTGTTTGGAACAAAACAAAAATTTTCTGATCCTGGATCCAACATAAGATCATATATTACATTTAGTTTTCATGACTTATTTTGTCTCCTATAACCTAGGACTGTTCCTTAGTCTTCCTCTTGTTTTTTTTTGTTTTTTGTTTCTAAAACCCACTATCTCTTCAAAGCATCCTATGGCCTCACTTTTTTTTTGACCTTGACATGTTGGAGAATACAGGCTAATTACTTTTTAGACTGCCCCTCATTTTGGGTTTGTCTGATGCTCATAGTTAGATGATTACTTTTGGTAACAATGATGTTCTGCTCTCAGTGCATTATATAACATGGCGTATGTTGCCTGTTTGTTACATTACTGGTACTGTTAATTTGATCCCTTGGATTTCTCACTGTTTTAAATGGATACAGTCATAACAGGTTGTATTTCAACCCACATTCCCATCCAAGTCTAAGTGTAATTAAGCTATTAATAAAACAGAGCAAGAAGCCTTACATATAGGTAAGAAAAATAACATTTAAGTAATTAAGTCACCTCTTGCTATGTTAGGATGTAAAGTGCTACAATTCTCCTCTCTTACCAAAGTGACAGTTGCTTTATATATAGTATATATATGATGATGCCTCAGCCTCTTCCCTTTTGAAGAATACATGCTTCTGTATTCTGCTAGTTGTGTTTGGAGTAAAACTTCAACTTTGCTGAAGATTGTTTTGTTAAAAATGTATTGAGTTTATGGGATGTAAGTATGTATTTGTTTTTCCTATTAAACGTGGACTATAAACTTCATACTGAGACATTTACATCTTCTATGATTTTTAGTATTAAACACCAAGAGACATTTTACTAGGAAACGGTAACCAGCTAGATCTTTGGAAGATGCCTGTATTTGGTGATCACCAGAGAGAAAGAATGTTTTGATCTTAGCCGAAACAATAGTTTTCAACTTATGTGGCAAATTGCTGAAGGATTAAATATACTATTTGATAAGTCCTTGCATTTAACGTTTCTTACAGAATAAAATGTTGTTTGATTTTTACTTTTTAATTGATTATAGGTACTTTAACTATGGTGAGATGATGTTTTGTTTTTCCACTATTTGATATCAAGTGATCTTTCCCAGGTATTGTGAATGTGGTAATACTTAATATCATAGTGACTTTAGTAAGATGACTTCTTGTACATCAGTCATGGTAGTTGTTATTTAGTCACTGTGTCTGAGTCTTGTGATCCCATGGACTATAGCCTGCCAGGTTCCTTCTGTACATGAGATTTCCCAGGCAAGAATACTGGAGTGGGTTGCTATTTCTTCTCCAGAGTATCTTTTTGATCAAGGGAACGAACTGACATCTCCTGCATTGGCAGGCAGATTCTTTACAACTGAATCTGGGAATTCAGGGAAGCCCATCATAGTAGTAGATACCATAAATAAGAACTATTCAAAATAATAACTGTTCATAAATAAGAACTATAGTTCAGGTGTTTAAAGGGTGGCATTCTAATGAGGTACTGTTCTGATGATTTGGGGGAAAGTAGCTATGGTTCAGCTTCCTGGGAGGATGAAACTTGTCCTTAGTTTTTTAAAAGATTTTTAATTGTACACTGTCCATAAAAACCATTGTTTACTTTACAGCTAGTGCCTTCCATGTGTCTCTTATATACCAATGGCTGACCCAAATGATTGTGAGAAATTTCTTTCCTGTTAGCTCACAGTCTCTACTGAAGGAAACTACCTTCACCATTCTATAAATATTTACTTACTTTTATTTATTTGGCTGTACCAGGTCTTAGTTGTGGCATGTGGGAATTTTAAATTTTGGCCCACGAGCTCTTAGTTGTGGCATGTGGGACCTAGTGCCCTGATAGGGGATCTGAACTAGCCCCTGCATTAGGAGCATGGCGTCTTAGCCACTGGACCACCAAGGAAGCCTCTGCCTCCATCATTCTTGAAGCTGTACCTGATATACGGGTGATTGTTACTATGTTCTCTGCCATAGAGAACTTCTGATATTGGTAGTCATGGGTGACTGAATCAGGGTGGGACCCAAAGCCAGCCAATGTGTAGGCTGGCTAGCAACCTGTGAGATGATCTCCTGATGTGGAAACGGGAAGCTGATGGTTTGTTGGGCTATGCATGGTGCTCTGAAAATTGGTGTGAGATGAGGGAGCTAGTTAATAAGCAAAAGGGGCTAGAAGCTAGGTCCAGCTATGCAGCTCTTCTTGTGGTAAGGGGAAAGAGACGTCTTGCAAATAATAAGTTGTTCCTTTTTGAGCCTCTGTCCTTCATTAGGGCTTTCACTGTTTGATTTCTGTGTCTATACCACTAGCTCTGATCTCTCAACCTTGCTCTATTTTTAATGATCAGTATTTGCTGAGTATTTTCACTTAAATGACTTTGCCTCATCTTACCTTTAACATATACTGAATAGGATAATCTTTAACCTAAAATTGAAATTTTTAACATGCTATATTTTAGTTATTGACATCATCATCTTTCTTCTTATTAAAATTAAAGTTATTTTTATCTTTTTTTTCCATGCTTTTTTTGTTATATAAGTTTCAGGTATACAGCATTATAGTTCAGCATCTGAATATACCACAGAGGGATCACCACCACAGTCTAGTTATCATCCATCATTTGTATCACCTTACATTTTACCCCCATCACCCATTTCACCTATAAAACTAACCGCCTTCTCTCTCTGGTAACCTCTTATCTGCTCTATGTCTGTGAGTTTTTTTTCTTTTGTTTGTCCGTTGTTTTGGGTTTGGGTTTTTTTCCTTTTTTTTAAGATTCCACGTATGAGTGAAATCATGTGCTGTTTTTCTCTTAGCGTAATATTCTCATGGCCCATCCATGTTAATGTTTTTCTCTTTGACTATACATTTTCTTTAGCTTCAAGAAATGTTTCAAAGAGATTGGATAAAGTTTATAAGGTATATTTATGTTAGGGCTTCCTTACAGTTCTTACTTTGTATTTTAGTAATTCTACCCACAAGTATAAGTCTCATTTCCCCAGACTTAACAATAAGTTCTACAAAGAAAGTGTTCCTAGTCTCATCGCCTTTTTAGATACACGATAGTATTTTATATAGTGATGGGTACAGAGTGATTTCTATTTTATGATTAATATTTGTTGAATTTAATGATAATGAAAATGGGGAAGTATGCTAGAAAACATCAGTGAGTTGTAACTGATTCTAAACTCATATTTTCCCAGTTCCTATTTTGATGAGAAAGGTTTGGTGAGACAGCAGCTGGATTCTTTTGACGAGTTTATTCAGATGTCTGTTCAAAGAATTGTGGAAGATGCTCCACCTATAGACCTACAAGCTGAAGCTCAGCATGCTAGTGGAGAAGTTGAAGAACCGGTAAGATGGTTATTTTAATAAAGTAACATAAATAAGGGTATCGATTTGAAATTTCAGTCCTTTTCTCAACGTTGCTTAAAGGTTAAAAAAGAAAGGTGTTTTCTGTAGTTTACTTAAAACAGTTTCTATCAGCTCCTGATTTATTCTTACTAATGGAGAAATGCATTTTTGCAAGTAATGCAGAACTGTTAATTCTTATTCAGATAGTAGGTATTTAATAGTCAGGAAGAGGAATCTCAAGAGATATGATGAGCTACTAAGAGAAGCAAGCCAGAAATAGTCATATTACTTCAGAAAATCCTCCTTTTGTCTTTCCAAGTATAAGGAATTGAAAGAAAAAGTAGATGAAGAACCTCTGCCTTGATTATTTGTTGCATGAAATATATTATTTTATCAATATAAGAGGTAAGGGAAAATCACCCAAATATATCAGCTCTTTTAATTTTTCTAAATTCGTTTGTAGTCTTTTTTTTTTTAACACGTGCATGTTTTTAGCATTGTTAAAATCATAGCAGGGCTATCATTTTAGAATCTAGTTTTAAGTGAGTGATTGTAAAGAATTGCGTATGTAGTCGAAAACAGTTGACTGTCCCTAGTTTTTTTTTCTTAATTTATTTATTTTTAATTGGAGGATAATCACTTTACAGTGTTGTTGGTTTCTGCCATACAGCAACATAAATCAGCCATAGGTATACATATTTCTCTCCCTCATGAACTTTCTTCCCACCCCAGTTTTTTTCTTTTTAAGCACTATTTATTGGCTGCATGGTTTGGGGGGAATCTCAATTTCCCCCACCGGGGATCAAACCCAGGCCACGGCAGCAAAAGCCCAGAATCTGAGCCACTAAGCCACCAGGAAATTCCATGTTCCTAGTTTTTGAGTAGAGAGGCAGCTTGATCGGTCTTGAGGGACAGGGAAAACTAAAAACCAAAATGAGGTAGAAAAGAAGTAGAAGTAGACAGAGGGAGAGATTATTATTTTCTGCCAGATCAGTCCCTCTTTTCTGTAGCTTATCTCATAAGGGATGGTGTATTATTCTCATTTTAGGTGGAGATACTGCATAGACTTTTCTCTTGAGAACAAAAATAATTAACTCTTCTGGCACTGTGTTGGAAAAACGGGTATAAAATGTCTTTTTTTTTTTTTTTAATATGTATGGCATTTTTTTCTATATGGTCTTTTCAAAACGAGAGATAACAATATAGCATATTCAGAGTTCCAAAGTAAGTACTATGGAAGGAAGAGATCTCTCAAGCTTTGGTATCAGCTTAGTGAAAAAGATGGGAGGGACTTAAGCCGACCATAAAGGGCATTTGTCTAAGTAGAGAAAAGATATTTAATCATTTCAGCAAAAGATACTTCATGAATTGGCTTGTGGTTGGAATGGAGGGACCACCATAGTCGGTATATTGTTTTTGACTTGATCTCTTTTTGGTAGTGGAAGATAAGATGGAACTAGGTTGTCACATGCTTGGATGTCATTGGCTGTCATGGGAAATNTTTATTTATTGGCTGCATGGTTTGGGGGGAATCTCAATTTCCCCCACCAGGGATCAAACCCAGGCCACGGCAGCAAAAGCCCAGAATCTGAGCCACTAAGCCACCAGGAAATTCCATGTTCCTAGTTTTTGAGTAGAGAGGCAGTTTGATCGGTCTTGAGGGACAGGGAAAACTAAAAACCAAAATGAGGTAGAAAAGAAGTAGAAGTAGACAGAGGGAGAGATTATTATTTTCTGCCAGATCAGTCCCTCTTTTCCGTAGCTTATCTCATAAGGGATGGTGTATTATTCTCATTTTAGGTGGAGATACTGCATAGACTTTTCTCTTGAGAACAAAAATAATTAACTCTTCTGGCACTGTGTTGGAAAAACGGGTATAAAATGTCTTTTTTTTTTTTTTTAATATGTATGGCATTTTTTTCTATATGGTCTTTTCAAAACGAGAGATAACAATATAGCATATTCAGAGTTCCAAAGTAAGTACTATGGAAGGAAGAGATCTCTCAAGCTTTGGTATCAGCTTAGTGAAAAAGATGGGAGGGACTTAAGCCGACCATAAAGGGCATTTGTCTAAGTAGAGAAAAGATATTTAATCATTTCAGCAAAAGATACTTCATGAATTGGCTTGTGGTTGGAATGGAGGGACCACCATAGTCGGTATATTGTTTTTGACTTGATCTCTTTTTGGTAGTGGAAGATAAGATGGAACTAGGTTGTCACATGCTTGGATGTCATTGGCTGTCATGGGAAATTGTGGAAAGACTGTCAAAGAATGTATTAAAGTGTTATTTTAAAAAGGTTGCCTTGGAAATGGTGTTTACTTAGAATGGCAGGAGACTAGAGTCAGATACAAATTTTGAAATAGCTTAAGTTTCAGATAATAATGTCCTAAACTAAGGTGATAGTGGAAATGAGTAGTTGGATGGCTGAATTCCTTTTGTTTCATTATCAACAGTAGTTCTTTTTGCTCTTTGCCTACTCCAGCTTGGGAAACTTGGGTATTCATAATTTTCCTTTGGTGATCTGCTTAGTTCCATCTTTTCCTTTTCTGAGGTTTGATTTAGAGAGAAATTCTGTATCCATTTAACTCTGGAAAGTTCTCTTGGATCTTGTTTTATTGGGTAGCAAATATTTAATTGAAATTTTTTCTTTCTCTTTTCTTTTTTTAACTGTGAAATAAGCTATAGTCAGCCATGGTTGGAAATTCTCATTTCTTTATGTAGAATGTTAATTAGGATTTTCTGTTGTTGTCTCTTTTTTTATTCCTCTTTGCACACAGTATTGAAAGAAGGTGGCTATCATACTGATTCCATACATCTCTTACACAGAAATGTCCCCTCAGGGATTCCCAGTTATCTGCCCATGGGAATTGGCAGTTAGTGAATGGGGCAGAATGCTAAGTCTTGGGAAGGTTTCTTGAGACATTTTTGTGAGAAGTTTTGGGTCAAAAGGAGAGATGAAACCCAACAATGAACGTTCCATCCTTCATCTTCCTGGGGAAATTCCAATCCCAAAGGTTTTCTGAAGAAAGGCACCTCTCTCAGTGACCTTGGGATGGTTGGTGCCTGGATTAGGTTGGGGCAGAAGAGGACAGTGTTAACCAGCAGAGTTCACAGACCCAAGGCAGAGAATTGAAATGCCTGTTGGGGAGAGAAGGGGACTAAGAGAGCCCAGAGGTCCAAGTCCTAAATTCCACCCTGTCTCTAATTCTGAGCAGAAACTCTTCTTCCCAAGACTCAAGTGGAGTTTTAATTCAGGGACTGGCTTTTCTCCAGGGCACAGAGAGGACAAGTCAGGTGGAGATCTGATGGTAGTGGAGGTGGAGAGTTAAGGTATCAGACACAGAGATGGACACTCCTACAGCAAACACAGACCACAGCAGTTTTGAAGCTGTAAGCCAGGATCAGGGTAAAGAAAAAATCAGCTGTGTTTGAAATACAGAATTTTGTAGACTCTCTTCGATAAAATTTAAATCACTGCCTCCATGCTGTCCCTTCCTATGTTCCCAGTATATTTTTCAAGACTAGAGGTCTGGGCAGTAAGAAGAAATCGGGGAAAATACCGAGACTTGAAATGCCACTCCCCACCCCCAATTATTCTATACAAAAGAATTCTCTCTCCCTCCCCTTGCTGTTGGGATGAAGGCTGTGTGAAGGCAAAAGGAGGAAAACCCTCAGCACATTCCTTCTCCTGCTTTGAAGTGTAGTTACATCACAGGGCACAGAAGTAGAGAAGAAAATACAAGCTGTAGAAGACCGTGGGAACATGACCCAGTCGAAGAAAGAGGGTGCTTCCCCTGCCCTGTGTCCGATGTGCTCAGAGCTTTCCTTCCAGTACTGACAGAGAGGAGTGAGAAGGAAGGGGAAGCGTGTACAGGTTGGGGCAAGGGTGGGGTACCTACAGACAAGATGAAGTCTCAGTCCCTGTGACCTCAAGATGATCCTGCAAGCATCACGTGGGGGACTGGATGAGAAGTCACCCAGGAGCTCTTCTTGGATTTTTTGAGGAAGTGAAGAGCCAGCTTAACGTTCAGAAAACTGAGATCACGGCATCCGGTCCCATCACTTCATGGCAAATAGATGGGGAAACAGTGGAAACAGTGGCTGACTTTATTTTTCTGGGCTCCAAAATCACCGCAGATGGTGACTGCAGCCATGAAATTAAAAGATGCTTACTCCTTGGAAGAAAAGTTACGACCAACCTAGACAGTATATTAAAAAGCAGAGACATTACTTTGCCAACAAAGGTCCATCTAGTCAAGGCTGTGGTTTTTCCAGTGGTCATATATGGATGTGTGAGTTGGATTATAAGGAAAGCTGAGTGGCGAAAAATTGATGCTTTTGAACTGTGGTGTTGGAGAAGACTCTTGAGAGTCCCTTGGACTGCAAGGAGATCCAACCAGTCCATTCTGAAGGAGATCAATCCTGGGATTTCTTTGGAAGGAATGATGCTAAAGCTGAAGCTCCAGTACTTTGGACACCTGATGCAAAGAGCTGACTCATTGGAAAAGACCCTGATGCTGGGAAAGATTGAGGGCAGGAGGAGAAGGGGACGACGGAGGATGAGATGGTTGGATGGCATCACCAACTCAATGGACATGGGTTTGGGTGGACTCCGGGAGTTGGTGATGGACAGGGATGCCTGGCGTGCTGCAGTTCATGGGGTTGCAAAGAGTTGGACGTGACTGAACTGAACTGAACTGAAAAGCCAGGAATGGTGGTCTTCACTGGAGTGACTGCTGGATCTTTTCTTTGGCTGACTGCAGCACCTGATATTTGATCTGCTCCTTAATGCCACCGGGTGTACAACTTTATGGGAATTACTGTCTCGGATTACCCCTGCATCTGTGATTTCTTCTACAGCCGAGAAGAATATTCACCAGCAGAGCTTGCTTTTCTACATTTCCCTCAGCATCTGTCTTGACTAGTTGAAGAAGCAGTTCAAAACAGCCATGAACTTCAGCTCATTTTTATAGGAGCTGCCAATCATACAGCTTTTGTATACCACTTTCAGGCTTTGTAAAAGGGCAGCTTCACTGTCAATCCTAAGGGTCTTGCTGAAAATATTCTTCTCAAAGGCCTTTTGCTTCTTGATGCTGGTATAGGTGTCACTGTATGTGGCAAAAAGTTGATCTCTCCTTCATTGTCCAGAATAAAGATGACTTTGACCAGTATACAGGAAGAGTTCCAAAATCAGTGCCTCCATTTTGCCCTGCAGCTGGTGCTGACGTCTTCTGTTATGTTTAATTGAAGAGTTAGGTTTACTTTTTCCCATGTCCTGTTGATTAGTTTAGAGCACATTTCTAATTGTATGAATGTATCTTTTCTTTGTTTTCCAGTAACTTTGTTAACCTAACCTCAGCTAAGGAGAGGGCACATGAAACAGCTGTGCAGATCACTAATGCAAGTCCATTTTAGTTGTTTGACATGAATTCAGAGCATATGATATATGCTTAGTCTTTATAGTCTCTTGTTGTCTTCTACCTTAAGAGAGTCATGAAGTATAAAACCTGATGTCTATGGAATATGGATAGTGACTGTGGAGAGTCACCATTTTAGTAAAGTGGATTAACTTTGGCATTTTCTAGAGTAGAGCTGTTTCTACTCAAAATGTTAATGTGGATTAAAACTGAATCATTAAATCTTTTATGGAAAAAATTATTTACTTTTTTCCATGGTTTTTTGTTTCATTTTAGCCAAGATATTTGCTGAAGTTTGAACAGATTTACCTGTCCAAGCCCACCCATTGGGAAAGAGATGGTGCTCCATCACCAATGATGCCAAATGAGGCCAGATTAAGAAATCTCACGTAAGAAACCATGTTTCTTTTCCAGCAGCTAATTTTGAAATAAAATTCAGAAAATAAAATTTTGGCCAGTTGAGAGTTTTAGCAAATACCTTACTATTAACTTGTGATCTACTTTTATTTTCAAAGGTACTCTGCTCCACTTTATGTTGACATAACAAAAACAGTCATTAAAGAAGGTGAAGAACAACTTCAGACGCAGCATCAGAAAACTTTTATAGGAAAAATTCCAATTATGTTGCGTTCAACTTACTGCCTGTTGAATGGCTTAACTGATCGTGATCTTTGTGAGTTAAATGAATGCCCCTTGGATCCTGGTGGCTACTTCATTATTAATGGATCAGAAAAGGTATAATAGCATTATTTATAAAAAATAACAAACGATCATTAAGCTCATGAAAGTTGAAATTAAAAAGTAAACTTTGTGTAATAATCTGGAAGTAGCAGTTGAATTATTAGGGAGGTGACAGCTGAATTTATATTAAACCAAAACTATGTTTAGCTATATATAATATACACTAGAAATTTCATCAGTTTGAGCTTAATATGTTTCAGTTAAGTTTTTATGCAAAATGGAATATGTAAAGTTTAAGAATTGTTATTTCAGTGAGCTTGTATAGTCAGATTAAATTAAGATGCAGCTTTCACTGTTCTTTCTAATTCAAAGACCTTGTGTATTTTATGGCTATAACTTTTATTGTCCATGTAGGTTCTGATTGCTCAAGAGAAAATGGCAACAAACACAGTCTATGTGTTTGCCAAAAAGGATTCCAAATATGCCTACACAGGAGAGTGTAGATCGTGTCTGGAGAATTCTTCTCGACCCACCAGCACTATCTGGGTTAGCATGCTGGCGAGGGGAGGACAGGTATGGAATATTACATGATATTGTTTGGGTTTATTCCTTCTGATCTAGTTCTGTAAGTTACCAGGCTGCATGCTTTGTCAAAAAGTTTTTCTGGAACATATTAGTGTTGTATGAAAGGCACTTTCAGTTCAGTCGCTCAGTCGTGTCTTACTCTTTGGGACCCCGTGAATCGCAGCACGCCAGGCCTCCCTGTCCATCACCAACTCCCAGAGTTCACTCAAACTCACGTCCATCAAGTCGGTGATGCCATCCAGCCACCTCGTCCTCAGTCGTCCCCTTCTCAACCTGCCCCCAATCCCTCCCAGCATCAGAGTCTTTTCCAATGAGTCAACTCTTCACATGAGGTGGCCAAAGTATTGGAGTTTCAGCTTCAGCATCAATCCTTCCAAAGAACACCCAGGACTGATCTCCTTTAGAATGGACTGATTGGATCTCCTTGCAGTCCAAGGGACTCTCAAGAGTCTTCTCAAACACCACAGTTCAAAAGCATGAATTCTTCGGCAGTCAGCTTTCTTCACAGTCCTACTCTCACATCTGTACACGACCACTGGAAAAACCACAGCCTTGACTAGATGGACCTTTGTTGGCAAAGTAATGTCTCTGCTTTTGAATATGCTATCTAGGTTGGTCATAACTTTCCTTCCAAGGAGTNTCTTGATGAAAGTGAAAGTGGAGAGTGAAAAAGTTGGCTTAAAGCTCAACATTCAGAAAACAAAGATCATGGCATCTGGTCCCATCACTTCATGGGAAATAGATGGGGATACAGTGGCTGACTTTATTTTTTTGGGCTCCAGAATCACTGCAGATGGTGACTGCAGCCATGAAATTAAGAGACGCTTACTCCTTAGAAGAAAAGTTATGACCAACCTAGATAGCATATTCAAAAGCAGAGACATTACTTTGCCAACTAAGGTCCGTCTAGTCAAGGCTATGATTTTTCTTGTGGTCATGTATGGATGTGAGAGTTGGACTGTGAAGAAGGCTGAGCGCCGAAGAATTGATGTTACTTAGGTTACTTGATTTAATTTTTGTGGTTCCCCTGGAAATTTGTTGTAACTAATTTCATGTATATTTTTATTTGTTAAAATTTTTAATGTAAGTCATATATGCACATTAAAGTGGTTCAGAAAAGTACAAAAAGTAGTCTTCCTTTGACCTCCAAATTTCTTCCTTCAGAAGCAGCTACTTTTGATAATTTCTCATGAGTCCATTCAGAAATAGTCTTAATTCAGAAACAATGTTTGCACCTTGCTGGTATCTTTAAAAACAAGTTTAGATCAGGAGTTTTTCATTATTTCTGAGATGTGATACTTCATGTATGGATGTAGTGTAATTTATTGAGCCATTCCCTTGTGATGGACAGGGAGGCCTGCTGTGCTGCGGTTTATGGGGTCGTAGAGTCGGACATGACTGAGCGACTGAACTGAACTTGTGATGGATGTTTAGGTTTCCAGTCTTGTGATCTTATAAACACTTCGGCAGAGTGTAATGTCACTTTGATGTTTTATAAAGAAGAACTTGAACATAGAGGTTTAAGGGCCTCAATTTAAAAATCCCATGTAGAATTAAGTGTTTTAAAGAATTAAAATGGTTTTTTCTTTTGACTGGGGTAGAATGGAGCCCAGCTACAAGTGTTTGAGAAAGATCCCCAGGTGATTGTGATGTGGATTCTTAATTGCTAAATGTTGGCCTGGATTATGGAGGGCAGAAGTATAAGGAACACAGTATATTAGGGAGATTATCATGGAAGCTATGGGCAAAATCAATCAGAGGCAGAGAAAGGAAAATCATCTAGATTTAGTGATAAAGTTTGATATAATATGAGGATGACTAGAGATCCTATGGTTCATTTCCAGAATTTTCATTTAATCAGTTGAGGAATGGGGCTTGGGGTCCCATGTTGTTGTATTTAATTTCCTGGAATATTCTCATGCGAAGCCAGAATTGAAAATCACTAAGCAAAAACATAGGTCTTTGTCATGAAATAAAATTAAAAGGATAACATTTTAAAGAGAATGAAATGAACAGTTTAGGTGTCTTTATTTTGTTGACATTTCGATATACATATATATTTCTGTGTAGTTATTTTTAGGGGATTTTGCTCCTGCTTTTTTTTGACTGTGCCATGTGGCTTGCAAGATCTTAGTTCCCTAACCAGGGATTGAACCCAGGCCCCAGCAGTGAAAGGGCTAAGTCCTAACCACTGGACTAGCAGGCAACTCCCTCTATGTAGTGTTTTTAACTTTTTAAAATTCACAGATAATTGTTCATAGTGATTCTGTCAACTTGGAAGTTGTGGTTAAAAGGTGTAGCCACCTGCCCATTCCCATACTCCGTATACTTTTGCCGTGCTCTGTAGTCAAATCTGGCCAAGTGTGGGACACTTGGTATCTCACAACTCTGCATCAACCAAGCTTTGTATAATCATTGCCCAGGGCTTCACTGTTTTGCCTACTAGTGCCCACAGTAGCTATAAAACAATCTGAAACCTTCCCTCACCTCTCTAACTTTACAAATTAGGAAATGGAGTTTAATTACTTGCCTTGGGCCTTGAGGCTTGCTGACAAAGAGACTGAAATTAGTATTCTCAGTCATTGACTTTCCTGTACCTTATTAAGCTCCTCAAGTGTGTGTGCCCCAAAAGAAGACTAGTCTGTCTGCCTGAAGTGGAAACACTGGTTATGTGTGTCAATAGCCTAAGGCAGCCATGAAAAAAAAAAAGATCGTATTGTTCTATCCTGAGGTTCAAGATAAAATAAAGGACTTCTAAGAACTGATAGAGAGAATGTAGGGATGCGAGCAGTACATGGTGTAGGCATTCTTTTAAATGTTTTGCATATTCTGAAAAAGGTCTATGATGAAACAGGTGGAATAATTGTTGAAACAACCGAATGGCAGTTGGAGTTGTGAGGATTGTTGGTACAGGAAAAAGACCAGGATGAAGATTTAGATATCAGTTGTGAAAGTTGTTACTGAACACTCATGAGATGAAATAAGGTTTCTAAGGAAGGAGGCCTGAAGTAGGAGGAAGACAACAAGCAGTTATTAAATGGACCATGATAATGTAGGATTATGAGGCCAAGAGAAGGTAGAGTTTGATAGTAAAGGAAAGAAATTTGATTAAAGTTGAGAAACCAGGTCTTTGTATGCTAGTGAAATCTAGTGACTTATTTCATTTCTGTGTGCAATTGAAGAGAGAAATTGTAAAAGAGAAGCCTATATGAAAGAGACTGTTTTTTAATATTGAATAATCATTCATATTTGGAGATACCTCACCAGCCAACTCTCAGTTTATTTTTCATTCTGTCCTTAGCTTTTTCCCACATTTGCCTGTCTGTTGTCTCTCTTATCTTCCCTTCATCTATTTCTTCCAGACTTCCTAATTTTTTGGTTGGGGGAAAGGATGAAGGGTAGTCTGTTTATGTTCTTTTGCGGTCAGTTTCCAGATACAGTCTTGAGGTATTCTAGAGAATCTTGTCAGAGAGTAGAGAATGGAAATTCTCTCAGGTCTCAATGACCAGCCTGTCCATCAAATAAGTAAACCTGTTGCAGTGGTTTTTGAAAAGCAGCCGTAGGACATTCCTTAGAGTATGAGAGGCATGCTTTTTTTTGAAATACGTAAAATGGACATTTACATGAAGTGGTTCTTATGATGTTTATATATGGCTGTAATCTCTGTACTCTCATATTCTCATGATTTTTTTTCCTAGGGTGCAAAAAAGAGTGCTATTGGTCAACGTATTGTGGCAACCCTACCGTATATCAAGCAAGAAGTTCCCATCATTATTGTCTTTAGAGCATTAGGTTTTGTGTCTGACAGAGATATTTTAGAGCATATTATTTATGATTTTGAAGATCCAGAGATGATGGAAATGGTAATGTGCAAGCAAAATGTATTCATAGTGTTTTTCAAGAGATTTGAAGTTACTGACTGTTGTTAATCCTAAAACACAAAAGAAAGCTGCTCTGAAGATCAATTTAGCTGTTGTAAACCCCATTCTATTTACCGTACAGCAAAAGTCTTCAGCCCTGCCTTGACTTCTTTTCCTGACAATTCTATGTAAAATTGACCTGAAAAGTAGAGGCAGCCAGAGTTCATTGACAGCAGTAAGGAAGAAATAATAATAAGGAAAATCATAAAGGCACACTAGTCTGATGCAGTTTAGTAAGGGGAAAAGAAGAGTTGATATCTTTAAAAAAAACAAAACACTTTTATTTTCAAAACATTTCAAATTTACAGAAAAGTTACAAATAACTCTTACATAGTCTGTGCCTGTATTTAGCAGCTGTTACTTTTGTCACATTTGTTTTAAGATTCTTTTTATCTGTGTATATACATTGTTTTTTTCTGGATCATTTGAAAGTGAGTTTTAGGCATCATGCCCCTTTATTCCTAAATACTTCAGTGTATATTTCATAAGAATCAGAGTATTTACTCACATAATCATAGTGCAGTTTTTAAAATTAGTATTTTGGTGTTGTACATACTGTTAACCTGGAGATCTTACTCAAGGTTTTGCCAAAGATATTGATAATGTCCTTAACGGCATTTTTTTTCCTGGTTCAAAATCCAGTCAATCATCTATTACATGTTGTTTTTAATGTTTGCTTAGTCTCTTTTAGTCTTCCCCTGTCTCTTTCTGTTGTTTCATAACACTGAAGTTTTTGGAGCGGGTAGGCCATTTATTTTATAGAATATCTTTCAACTTGGATTCTTCTGATATTTCCTCATGATTAGATTCAATTTACGCCATTTCTTGGCAAGATAAATCTAGAGATCATAGTGCTTCCCAGGTCATCACATCAGGTGTCACATGATGTCATTTTGTCCCATCTTTGGTAATGTTAACTTCACAGCGGCAGCTGTTAGGTTCCTCCACTGTAAAGTTACTACTTTTATGGGAAGGTTTGTTGAGTCTAGATAAATATGCATTTCCTTGTCAATCATCCTTGTCTAAGGAGTACTTGATATTCTTAAAGTCGTCCTGAATTATCCAAAGTCTTTAAGACTACAGAGAAATAAAGTAAAATATAGGCTAAATATTGGTCACAAAGTTAGAAAGTGAAGTATATTTTAGTTACTAGAGTATTTATTGATATGATTACATGACAAAATGGATTCTGTTTAGATTTTACTTTAAGCTTTTGGCAGTAGTTATGCTTTTTCCCCCTTAATACTTAAAGATAAGTATTTAGATAGTTAACAGAAAGGATAAACCTCTTAAACCAAGGCTGACAACATTATGACACATTGATTCATTTGAGCTTAGTTTGGATGTTAAACTTCTCTAAATTGATTTTAGATATTTGAAAGGAACTGTTTTAAAGTTATTGTTTATTAAAATGTAAAAAAATACTCAATCCCATTGTGCTCTGTTATAATGGAATTATTTGTATTTTTCTGGAAAGTATGATTGTCCATGCTGATCATTTTTTTCAGAGTTCCCTAGGTCAGTAAGGTGTTTTTAAGTTCTAGGATTTTGTGTTTCCTTGAATTTCTAAAAATATTTGCATATTTAGTTAGGTGTTCATAGGGATACTTAACGTATTATAAATTGATAGTTGCCTTATCTTAAAGATAATGAATTAAAAATAATTTTATTTTAATTAATGGATAGGTTAAACCATCACTCGATGAAGCTTTTGTCATCCAAGAACAGAATGTTGCACTAAATTTCATTGGTTCAAGAGGGGCAAAGCCTGGTGTTACCAAAGAGAAAAGAATTAAATATGCCAAGGAAGTATTACAGAAGGAAATGCTCCCTCATGTTGGCGTCAGTGATTTTTGTGAGACCAAGAAAGCTTATTTCTTGGGGTACGTCAGATTTCTTTAAGTTCTTTGCCAAGATGTGGTTGAGATGAAGTTTTTCTTAAAGCTGAAAATGTCAAAATTTATGTTTTTAATATATGTTTAAAAAAAAAAGGAAAGCCAAAACCATGTGCTTTCTCTTTTTCTTTTTTTAAAGGTACATGGTTCATAGGTTGCTGCTAGCAGCTTTGGGTAGAAGAGAATTAGATGACAGAGATCACTATGGAAACAAAAGATTGGACCTTGCTGGACCACTACTTGCATTCTTATTTAGAGGGTAAGAAATTATAGAATGATACTGTTAAAAGTACATAAATTTCACTTTAGATGGAGGTGCTAAAAAACTATCTTGGCATGCATAATGGGTGCATGTGAAATTTGCTACATTCTTTGCCAGTTGTGCAGTTTAGTTCTGCTTCATATCAGAATTTCAAGATTGTGGGAACATTTATCACTTGTTTACATTTTCTTTATTCCTCTCCACCATTGCAAAGCATTTGAGAAAGCTCAGTTATTGATTGACTTTCTGAGTGCTGATACTGGAATTTTTATTAGCTCTGCTTTGCAGTTTATAAAAACACAAAAGCTAGAGAGGAAGCAGTGGTTGTGTCAGGATTAAGGTTTTACATGATTTTTATTTTATTCTTAATATGTTTTTATATTTTCTATAATGAACATATACTACTTCTATAATTGGAAAAACGTATTTGTAAAAATTATGTAGACAGATTAGCACAAAAATGATATTAGCAATGTTTTGTGCATGTTCTGTTATTTATTGTGTTGTATGTTAGTGTTTTTCAACCTTGTTTTGTTACCACCCCACTAAGGAGCCTCTTTCAACTATTTTTTCCCTTACTGCTTTGCTTGTGTATGTTTTTGTACTGTATATACATCTGTGCTTTTTATATAAAAAAGAATAACCCCCCTCCTCATCTCAACCACTTTTCGCCTCCTTGTGGGCAACAGTGTCCTTGTTAGAATTCATATTACAGACCTTGACATGTTTAAAACATTTTATTGGGCAGAATGTTTAAGAATTTGCTTAAAGAAGTACGGATCTATGCCCAGAAGTTCATTGATCGTGGAAAGGATTTTAACTTGGAATTGGCAATTAAAACAAGGATTATATCTGATGGCCTAAAATATTCTTTAGCTACTGGAAACTGGGGTGACCAAAAGAAAGCTCATCAAGCCAGAGCTGGAGTATCTCAGGTAAGGATGTCCGCTGTGACTACAGGTTTGGTAAGAAAACATTATGAAACTAATAGAATCTTCGTTTATTGAATGTAAATTGTTTTCCCTTTTTTTTCTCTTGGTCAGATATGAAAGTACTGGGAGGCTTTTGAATTATGAAAGTGAAAATTTTCTTAAGTTAGCTGTTAGCATTACTAAGAGATTTTAAAGTTTTGACTCATAAAGATATTTAATAAATTCACATAGGTTCTTAGGAGGTGAAACAGTCTATGTTCATGAAAGTTTTGTCTTAAAAGTTCCATATTAGAAACTGATACCCAGGGAATAAATTATTTTGTGTAATGTAATACTTCTAACACTGATTTCTATATGTTGCCATGTTTTATGTACAGTGATTACAGTAGGTACTCTCAGAATGATTAATGGAGGAAAGATTTTACAAAAATGTCTCACCAAGTGTTTTTATGTATTTTTTATAATTAGTTTTCATATGAGATTTAAAACTTACCATGTACATGTTTAGATTTATGGAAGGGATCTTGCCCTCATTTGCTTTTTTTTTTTAAAAAAAACAAGCGTACACCAGTATCACCTTATTAATTTGGCACTCAGACACTAACTTGAACCTCCTGATTCCTGGAAGTCTAAATATCTTAAGAATTATGGAAGGATGCTCATAACCCAGTTAAATTTCTAGTTTCTTTTAGTTTAGTAAGGATTTGTTGACTCTAGTTGATATTTGTGATGCTGGGTTCACAGGTTGATTCCAGCCTTCAAGGAGCTCACCATCTATTAGAGGAAACATTTGTCCTTGTATATCTCACCATGCCTTGGGCTGAATTATGATAAATGCCATCCTGCCAATTGAATTCAGTTCTTGGGTTTTAAGATGTGCCAAGAGCTCTGTCACACATTGGATCTGCAAAAAACAAGTAAAACATGATCCCTGATTTTCAGTAGCTTACAGTCTGTACTCAAAGACGTGAACAGATATTACAGCATGGTACAGGGAGTATTAAATGAGAGCTATGCATGCTTGCTCTGTGGGGATGCTGGAGAAAGGCATATAGCACTGCCTGAGAGTATGAACAGAAATGTTTTCTTTAGGAGGTGGCATGTGAGCTGGGTCTTGAAGGGTAGTTGAGAAATTAGCCCAAGCCTTGGAGGAGGGTAGAACCAATAGCTCATAGGAAAACTGGAGAAGATTTCTTAATATCCTGAACAAAGGGACAGAGGGAGAAAAGGGCACATGTATGTGGGAGGAGCTAGATCATTCTAGTGTTTTCAAATCAAAATGGGAGAGTTAGAAAGGTGGGGTTGGAGAGGGGAGCTTGGGAACACCTTGTAGAGGGGCATTCATTTTTGCCTTTTAGGTAGCTTCACAGTAAATGTCATTGTGGAGAAAAGATTTGAGAAGAGCATAGTTGGTGGCAGAAAGATTGTTGCAACAGGCTCAGTAAGAAATGGTTAGAGCCTGCAGTAGAACAGTTCTATGGAGGTAGAGAGTGGAGTCAGATTTGAGAAATATTAGGAAGTTTGGAAAGCTTTGTGATTAGTTGAATGATGGAAAACTCCATAGAACAGAGAGAAGAGAACAGTTCTTCCTGAAGGTGGTCAGATGTCTTCTATAGAAGTGGTAGAATTTCACCAAGCAGAGCAGAATGGGGAGAGCATTCTATCCTGTGGCAGTTATGGAGGTGATAAGTGTTTGGCAGTGTGGATGGAGTACAGGAGTTTGAAGACTATAGTAGGGGAAGGTTGTCTGGGACTTCATTGAAAAGAGCTTCAGTGTCATGGTCCTCTAGCTGGTGGGGAACTGTCTAATATTTTTTAATTCGGTGAGTGATGTGAACTTACCTATATTTGTTTTTTAATAATTCTGGTAACTGAGCAGAGTAGATTGGAGAGGACATTGCAGGGACTTATGAGCTAATGATAGTAGTACAGGCTAAGAGGTGAGGAGCTGGTTTTTTGCTGTGATGTTGGGAAATAAGAGTTGACAGGATATGTTTATTGATGTATGAAAGGAGGAAGTCAGACAAAGATAACATGAGATTTCTATGTTGGGAGATAAAGGGAAGGGTGACACCATTAACCATGATAGGAGATTTAGGAAGGAGGATGGATTGTTGTGGGTGTGGGGAAAGAGGTCATGTGTTATTAGGTACATTGAGATTGTGTTGATGCTTTATATCTCTCTAAATATTACCGTACTTACACAAGTATCACCTTGCTAGAAGTGAAGTGAAGTTGCTCAGTTGTGTCTGACTCTTTGCGACCCCTCGGACAGTACCCTACTGTCCATGGGATTTTCCAGGCAAGAATACTGGAGTGGGCTGCCATTTCCTTCTCCACAGGATCTTCCCAACCCAGGGATTGAACCCGGGTCTCCTGCATTGCAGATAGATGCTTTACCGTCTGAGCCACCAGGGAAGCCCATTACCTTGCTTAGTGTTCTATAAATATTGAATCTCTGTGTTGGGTTCAGAGGCCTCAACCTGGAAAAAGTTCTGGGGTGGGTTAGTGATGTTTGCTATGGGCAAAGGAATGAGAGTTGGTAGCATATAACACTTAGTGCCTGATGTTTGCTAAGTACTGTTCTAGGTATTGGGATACAACGGAGAACAAAACAAGTTAAAAAACCCAACATCCAAATGCTTGGAGATAGGGCATAAAACATTCATGTGGCATGTTAGAACTGTATGTCATATATTTGCCATCCTTGCAGTAAGGGTCAATTACATTATAAGAGAGAACAGAATTATCCAGGGCAGATTGGAGAAAGGAAGGATGGAAACAGTTGGACACGGAGTGGATTATATTTGAAAATATGACTTTGCCTCATTTTAGTATTTGCCAAAAATATGATAGTGTAACAGAAATGCCCAAGCTCTATAAAGATTTGTTATTGTTTTCTAGGTATTAAATCGCCTGACTTTTGCATCTACTCTTTCTCACCTGCGTCGCTTAAATTCTCCGATTGGTAGAGATGGCAAACTAGCAAAACCTAGACAGTTGCATAATACATTATGGGGAATGGTGTGTCCTGCTGAGACCCCAGAGGTAATACATTAGAATTTATGTTCAAGACAAAAAGTACAAGAATTATGTAGAGTATATAATTACTTTTATAAGTAACTTTTAATTTTATTTAATTATCTAAGTGTAGTATAGAACTAAGTATTATAGTTTTGTTTTTTAGGAAGTAATATATTCTGAAATCAAATTGGAGGGGAAGTGTGGAAAAGAATTTTGGAAGGCATGTTATCAGTATGAGTAATATGTACCTTATTTATTCCAAGGGCCATGCTGTAGGACTTGTGAAGAATTTAGCCCTGATGGCTTATATTTCGGTTGGATCCCAGCCTTCTCCAATTCTGGAATTTTTAGAAGAATGGAGTATGGAAAATTTAGAAGAAATTTCTCCTGCAGCTATTGCTGAGTATGTATAGATGCAATTTTAAAAAAATTGTTAATTTTTGGTTATAGCTTATTACAGAGTTACTATGTACAAAATACTTTTGGTTTTTTATTTTAGTGCAACCAAGATTTTTGTTAATGGCTGTTGGGTTGGAATACATAAAGATCCTGAACAACTTATGAACACACTACGGAAGTTGCGGCGTCAGATGGACATCATTGTGTCTGAAGTAAGAATCTTTAATTGCTTAAGAGGACGTGATCTCTGGGATTTCTGAACGAGGCATAAGGCTAAATGAAAGTTATCTTTGCATTGATATCTTTCTTGAACTGGTGTCCTTTGAATTTTAAAGTATGTTGTCAAAAGTCTAGATGATGTTTTGAGCTAGATTTAATAATGAAGTATTTGCTTACTTTAATGCCTTAGATATATGCATCTAAAGTTTTGATGTGTAATTTATTATTATATTTTAGAATTCAGATTACATTTTAAAGTGTATTCTTTGAGAATCTTTTTGTGAAGCTGACACTGCTTTTAAAAAGGTAATGATCATCTCTGATAACCTCCTTTGTTGGAATCCAGAGATTGATTCTTGAAATATGATACACCTCTATTAGATTCTTTTATGTTCAGGTGGATGTTGAAGTGCTCTGGGTATAGGATTTTTTTTTTTAATCATCGAAATACCAAATGAACTTTATTCCTCCCCAAAATATGGCTTTTGCTTTCAGTGTAATACGTTGAGGGCTGGGCTCAGGCTTTTTTTGATTTCCCCAAATCTGCACCTTTGGGTCTTATGGGTGAAAATTGATTTGGAGAGAAACTAACACACTTTAGCTGGCCAGCTATTTGCCTAGCAAAGCAGAGAATCAAGGTTTGGCTGCTCCAAGTCTTCCTCTAGCAGGCAGACTCTGCATTTTGAGCCAGAGGTACTCAGAGCTTGAAGTCAGGAGCAGCTTGCTTCACTTGAGGGCAGCGGGCAGAGATAAGAGAAAGCCCAAGAACCAGCATTGTGTTTTTTATGATTGAGAATTTTGTTAATGCCGTTTGTTTCTGCTGAGGTTTGCTGTGTTCTCTAGGATAAAATTTAAGTTCTTCATGCTGTTTAGGCCTCTACCTTTCCATGGGCCCTTTCCCTCAACCTGGAATGATTGTGCTCCCTGTCACCCATGCCTCCTCAAAAACGAGTAATAGGGAGAAGGTGTTTTTTACTTTTTAAAGATAAATCTCACTAATTCTGCAAAACTCTAGTACTAACTCTTATCTTCTTCAGGATACTTTACATGACCCCGCACCCCCCAGTTTGATTTAGATCAGAGATTGGCAGACATTTTCTTTAAAGGACCAGATATTAAATATTTTAGTCTTTGTTCACCATACAGTGTCTGTTATGTATTCAGCTCTGCTGTTGTAGTGAAAAGCAGCCATAGACAGTACACAAATCAGTATAACTTTATTTTTTTATTTTTATTTTTATTTTTATTAAACTAGTACCTGTTTATTGTAAATCAAAACATTATCACAAATAAGATTACCTGTACTTGATAGTATACATGTTTCAATGCCATTCTCCCATCTCATCCCATCATCTCCCTCTCTCTCTCCCCCAGAGTCCAAAAGTTCACTCTATAGATCTGAGTCTCTTTTGTTGTCTCGCATACAGGGTCATCATCCCCATCTTTCTAAATTCCATATATATGTGTTAGTATACTATATTGGTGTTTTTCTTTCTGGCTTGCTTTACTCTGTATAATCGGCTCCATGGCAGGTAAGGGCAGATTTGGTCTGTTGGGCTCTTCACTGAGCCCCTGATTTAGACCTATCTTTGTGACTATATAGCATATTTTCCTTGAATAAATTATGAAAGAATGCATATACCAGATAATATCTATTGATTTATGTGCCTGCTTCTCTCACTATACTGTTAACATCTCAGAGGCAAGGAATGTGTCTTAATATGACTTTATATCTTCAGCTCTGAGTGTGGTGCCTGATATGTAGTGTTTGACAGTGAGTGTTTGTTGAAACTATAAAGGTGCCCCTGTGTCCTTGAACTGGGCTGTTTAATCTCCTATTGGAGAATGTTGTTAGGAGCCTCTTAGTAGAATTGTATATATTTTTTAGGAGTCTAGTACTTTTTCTTTTCCTTTATGTTTTCTGATAACCAGAGTTTCTCAACTTATCCATTTCTAACTTTAGCTTTGTGTTGGACCTGTTAGGCTTTCCTGTCAGTAGTCTTCTTGAGAACACTCATTTCCTTTGGAATACAAGATTCTGTTTGGCCTTTGAGGAGACACAGCTCAGTTTATGTCTTTCTGTTAAGACAAAAGAGCTATATTCTGTTATTGTAATATAGTATTTTATATTCTATTAGGAATTCTCTAAGGATTCAAGGAAAGCATTTGAGAATGCTGTTCATAGTGTTTTTGTTCACACACACAGTTTCATCTTAGATTTTTTTCTAAGGATAGGAAGTGAGCTAAGAATGTGGGACATTTTCTTTTTCTTGGCTTTTGACTCTTTACACTTTGGGAGAACTTAGTGTTTATTGATTAAGCTTTAATGAATTAGTGTTGTTTTAAAACTGAATAATCCAAACTTTTTCTTTAAATAAACCCAGTCTATTTTTTTTCTATGGCTACGTCACATGGCTTGTGGGGTCTTAGTTTCCCCACCAGGTATTGAACCTGGGCCCCAGCAGTGAAAGCACAGACCAACAGGGAACTCCCTACCCACTCTTTTCTTTAACAAAAGTATCCAGTTGTGATTTCACTTTTTGAAAGTACTTTTATGTAGAAATATTAGTCTATTTTTCCATTTCCCAACTCATTAGCAATTCATTTCTTAGTTGACTTTTAAGATTATATATTAGATCTAGAAAATTCACTGGAAATATTTATTTGTTTACTTCTTGACATTGGCACTTCAAATTCTGTAGTGCTTTTAATATTATGTTCTTTATTGTAAATTTTTCCAAAATATTTTTGATATTTTCCAGGAATATATTTTCTAGCACTGTCCAGTAGAATGCAATGTAAGTTACATAGACAATTACATTTTTCTAGTATTCATGTTAAAAAATTTAAAGAAAAAAAAAGGGTATTTCCCGGTGGTCCAGTGGTAGGACTGTGTGCTTTCACTGCCAAGGGTATGAGTTTAGCCCCTGGTCAGGGAACTGAGATCCCATGAGCCACGTTGTGTGGCAGAAAAAAAGAAACAGATGAAAGTAAATGTGTTTTATTTAGCTTAATACATCAAAAATAGTACAATTTCAACATACAATCCATGGAGAATTATTCGGAATGTTTTATCATTGAAATTCAGTAAGTAGTTTATACTTACAGCATACCTCCTTTTAGAATGGCCACATTTCAAGTGCTTAGTAGTGACATGTGGCTAGTGACTGCTGTATTAGACATCTAGATTATAAATCATTTGCTGATAGACTATCATGAGAAGTCAGGCTTACAACTGGGAAAGCTTGATTGAAGCAGTGATACAGGGCTGGATATTGAAAGGTTACACAGTGAAGTATATGTAATTATTAGAGACAAAAATAAGAAATTGTCACATACTAGTGTTTTGATATTCAAAATACATTTTCTTCATATTTTATTTGCATGACATTACTACCAGATGTTGTTCAGCTCTGTAATTACCAAGGTTAAATATTTATCTTCTATAAAATTTTAAATTATACCTAGGTTTTTAGCAAAAAAGCAAAATGGCTGTCTGGGGAGGCCTTACAAATAGCTGTGAAAAGAAGAGAGGCGAAAAGCAAAGGAGAAAAGGAAAGATATAAGCATCTGAATGCAGAGTACCAGAGAATAGCAAGAAGAGATAAGAAAGCCTTCTTCAGTGATCAATGCAAAGAAATAGAGGAAAAGAACAGAATGGGAAAGACTAGAGATCTCTTCAAGAAATTAGAGATACCAAGGGAACTCTTCATGCAAAGATGGGCTTGATAAAGGACAGAAGTAGTATGGACCTAACAGAAGCAGAAGATATTAAGGAGAGGTGGCAAGAATACACAGAAGAACTGTACAAAAAAGATCTTCACGACCCGGATAATCACGATGGTGTGATCACTCATCTAGAGCCAGACATCCTGGAATGTGAAGTCAAGTGGGCCTTGGAAAGCATCACCACGAACAAAGCTAGTGGAGGTGATGGAATTCCAGTTGAGCTGTTTCAAATCCTGAAAGATGATGCTGTGAAAGTGCTGCACTCAATATGCCTGCAAGTTTGGAAAACTCAGCAGTGGCCACAGGACTGGAAAAGGTCAGTTTTCATTCCAATCCCAAAGAAAGGCAATGCCAAAGAATGCTCAAACTGCTACACAATTGCACTCATCTCACATGCTAGTAAAGTAATGCTCAAAATTNACCTCATGCGAAGAGTTGACTCATTGGAAAAGACTCTGATGCTGGGAGGGATTGGGGGCAGGAGAAGGGGATGACAGAGGATGAGATGGCTGGATGGCATCACTGACTTGATGGACGGGAGTCTGAGTGAACTCCAGGAGTTGGTGATGGACAGGGAGCCTTGGCGTGCTGCGATTCATGGGTCACAAAGAGTCGGACACGACTGAGCGACTGGACTGAACTTTTAGCATATTGAACAACGATCAACTAAGATCTATTAGTTTTATCTGATAATTTATTAATGTTATTTTATCCCAGCCTTAATGATACAGAGAAAATATAAATTCCTGAGACTATTTTGTCTTCCTATGTACAGGTTTCTATGATCAGAGATATTCGAGAGAGGGAGATTCGGATCTATACTGATGCAGGCCGTATTTGTAGACCACTTCTAATTGTGGAAAAACAAAAGCTGCTTTTGAAGAAGAGACACATTGATCAATTGAAAGAGAGAGAATATAACAATTACAGGTAAGAACATGCAGTTAGAAAAACAAAATGAGATATAATTAATATGACATAAAACATTTTAAAGTGTGTCATTCAGTGGTTTTTAGTATAGTCACAAGATTGTACAATCATTGCCACTATCTAATTCCAGAATATTTTCTTTGACCCAGAACAAAAAAAGAAACTCTGTACTCATAAGCGATTACATTTGTTGTTCTTAATTTTTCTTAAGTTAGAGACTTGAGGCTTCCCTCGTGGCTCAGACGGTAAAGAATCTAGCTGTTAATTCAGGAGACCAGGTTCAGTCTTGGATTGGGAAGATACCCTGGAGAAGGAAATGGCTACCCACTCCAGTATTCTTGCCTGGAGAATTCCATGGACAGAGGAGCCTGTCAGGCTACAGTCCAAGGGGTCATTATCAGTTGGATTCAGCTGAGTGACTTAACTCTTTCAAGAGACTTGTATGGTCTTATTTAAGAATAGAAGTCTTTGTGACATGGTAAAGACTATCTCTGTTAATAAAAAGTGACCTACATAGGATTCTGAGCTTCCACTGCTTGGAGGGAACTCAGGTTTGATCCCTGGTCAGGGAATTGGACTCCCACATGCATGTGGTGTGGCCAAAGGAAAAGAAATAACCTATGTGATGAAGTAATATATAACATAATATGAACAATATAATAACTTTAATAAAAAGAACCTTTTACAGTTTATTATTAGTGGTATATGAATGTATATAGTTTTGTTATAAAAAAATTCAAAAAATAGATGTAATAAAATATATAAATGCCTCCAGTTCATACCTTCCTTTTCGAAAGTAAGTACTGTTATCACTTGGGGTATATATACTTCCAGACCTTATTCTTTGTTTATATGCTCACCCTCTAGCCTCCAAGTAGGTTCTTTAGATCAGAGCAGATAAAAACAAACTAATAGTAGTTACAGAGCCATACTTTATGTGTATTGTTCAGTAACTTTTTTCCCCCCACTGTTAACAATAATATACGTATTTTAGGACTCTTCCTATATGAGTACATACAGATATAGGAATTCTCTTTATTAAGTAGGGAGCTTAGTTAACTAAGATAGTTGAGGAAGTAAGGAAATTAAATGAATTCTTCTTTTTTAGTTGGCAGGATCTTGTGGCCAGTGGGGTGGTAGAATATATTGATACTCTTGAAGAAGAAACAGTGATGCTTGCAATGACCCCAGATGATTTACAGGAGAAAGAAGTAGCTTATTGTTCCACATATACACACTGTGAAATTCATCCGTCAATGATTCTTGGTGTTTGTGCCTCTATTATTCCTTTTCCTGATCATAACCAGGTTGGTACCAGTTTTTAACTATGCTTTGTGAGGAATTGGGGGGAAGTAGAATAAAAATCAGAAACTAGTCTATAGTTTCTTCTGAAAGACAAGCCTTGTAGTGTAAAGGCTATGGATTACAGCATTTAGTATGCTCCTTCTTGTGTTTGACTCTTAAGAGCCATAATTGCTTATTCCAGAAGAAGTAGAAAGTTTATCAGCCATATTTCTGATTTATGAAGTACCCTGTATAGTCTATTTATTTATTTAGAAGTAAATAAATTTTCATCGATTCTGCTTTTCATTTCTACTTTTAGTCCCCTAGAAACACATACCAGTCTGCTATGGGTAAGCAGGCTATGGGGGTTTATATCACCAACTTTCATGTTCGTATGGATACATTGGCCCATGTTCTGTATTATCCTCAAAAACCACTTGTGACTACACGGTCTATGGAGTATCTGCGATTTAGAGAGCTGCCAGCAGGTATGTTCAGTTTTGTTCTACATTTTGTAAGATCCTGCCATGGTTAAGGTGTTTTTGTGGGTGCTTTGAAGGATTAATAAAATGCATATGACACAGTCTCTGTTCTCATAGAATTTACAGTGTGGCAGGAAAATACGAGCACAATTAAATAAAAAGGTAAATGTGTGGAAAGTGTTATGATGGAGATATAGATTCCTTTGGAAGCACAAAGTGAAAGAAATGATTGATTCCTATTGGAGTCTAGTGCCAATATCATGGGGGAGGTAGCATTTTGACCTAAAGTAAAGTTGATGAAAGGGTAGTTGAATTTGACAGCTGCTTTGAACCAGGGCCTGGATATATGAAATCAACTGTCAGTACTTATGTCACTTTAGTATGGCTAGAGTGTAAATGCATGGGAATGATACTTGATCTCTGAGATGGAGACAGTGGGTTGAATTTTATTTTTATTTATTTTTATTATTATTATTTTTTTACTTTACAATATTGTATTGGTTTTGCCACACATCAACTTGAATCCGCCGTGGGTGTACACGTGTTCCCAATCCCAAACCCCGCTCCAGGTCATCCCAATGCACCAGCCCCAAGCATCCTGCACCCTGCATCAAACCTAGACTGGCGATTTGTTTCTTATATGATATTATACATGTTTCAGTGCCATGCTCCCAAATCATCCCACCCTCTCCCTCTCCCACTTAGTCTAAAAGACGGTTCTATACATTTGTGTCTCTTTCGCTGTCTCGCATACAGGGTTATCATTACCATCTTTCTAAATTCCATATATATGCGTTAGTATACTGTATTGATGTTTTTCTTTCTGGCCTACTTCACTCTGTATAATCATCTCCAGTTTCATCCACCTTGTTAGAACTGATTCAAATGCATTCTTTTTAATGGTTGAGTAATACTCCATTGTGTATATGTACCACAGCTTTCTTATCCATTCATATGCTGATGGACATCTAGGTTGCTTCCATGTCCTGGCTATTATAAACAGTGCTGCGATGAACATTTGAGAATGAAAATGTCCGGCCTTTTTGAACAAGGCAGTAATACAATTGGAAGTTTATTTTGAATGTCATTCTGGCTACCACCTAAAAAATAGAGTCAGATATGGTATTAAGTAGGGAGATAACTTAGAGGTTCTTGCAGTGGTCTAAGTGAGAATTGGTACAGTTCTTACTAAGAAGTGAAAAAGTATAACGGGTTGGAATACATTTGATAGGACTTGATTACTATTTGGATGTGAAATTATGAAGAGAGGGAAGAAAGGAATGGAAATATTGTTGGTGTTCTTGGCTTGGGTGATCTAGCGGAGAGAGAGACTATTAATATTGGGAGCATGTTAGAAGAAAGAAGAGGTTTTATTTTTAAAATTAAGTTTTATTGGATTATAGTTGATGTACAGTATTGTGTTAAATTCTGCTGTACAGCACAGTGAGTCAGTTATACGTACATCCACTCTCTTTAGGTTGAAAGAAGAGGTTTTAGAGGTCAGATAAGTTCAGTTTTTGATATGTTGATTTTGAGTTGCTGCCACAACATCACAGGAATGATCTTCCAACAGTGAGTTGCAAATATAGTTAAAAGAAATGTCAACTCAAGAGCTGTGACGTTTTTGACATGTGATTGTGATATTTCTCAGGGAAAATAGAAAAAGTCAGAGACAGCCAGAACTTGGGAGAAAGAAATCAGGAGAAGAGATTTGATATGAATCTGATAAGGAGAAAACCCTGGAATTTCCAGGAAGAGATTTCAGGACAACAGTTTCTTGAAATAGTGCAGAGAAGTCTGAAGGGTATAAGAGATTTGAATATAAAGGAGACAGCATGGTTCTTCCACACAGTTGTTGTCTTACCATATTATTAGCATAATTTTGGCTTTGACTGTGGATAACATTATTTAGTAAAGTGTACCTTGTAAGTAGTGGCTTTAAATGATTTACTGTAATATGGAATCTAGCATTTTGATAGGTTCTCACAGCTTAGAATGATTTATTTTAAGAGTCCTCCACAAGGGGTTACTCTTGTCTAGAAAAATAAACTAGAAAAACAGAATCTGTTACTTTGTCTGCAGTGTGCTGGTATCTTTGGCCTTTGTTTGCAGTGCCCCTGGTTTCTTTGACATTTAGATGATAGTTTCTTTATTGCTAGAGAAGAAAAGAAATATTGGTGAAGGATTGAATTTGAAATAGAATGTTCCTTTGGCACTGATATGAAGGGGTAAGGGCATGGCTGGTAGGCACCACCTGCCTTTCAGTTTTGTTACTCCTTCATGCCTTAATCTTGTTAGCTATTTTAAAACTTTGAGATAATTTAAAGCTTGCAGAAAAGTTGCAAGGCTGTTAAAAAGAACTCCTGTATACCGTCCATCCAGATTTCTGGGTTCACATTTTACCACACTTGCAGTGTTCTTTCCCTTTCTTTTTCTTCCTAAACCATTTGAAAGTAAGTTGCAGGCCTGGAAGCCCCATCACTCTTTAATTTTTCAGTGTATATTTTCTAAAAACAAAGACATTCTGCACAGTACATCTGTCACCATCAGGGGGTCAACACTGATCCCCATCTCATCAGTAGCCTCCCAATTCAGATTTTGCCAGTTGTCCTCATAATGTCCTTTATGAGTCTAGGGTCTAATCCAGGATTCTGCATGTCTCTTTAGTCTGAAACAGTTCTTTGGTCTTTCCTTGTCTCTTACGACCTTCACATTTTTGAAGAGTCCAGTCAAGTTACTTTATACATTGTCTCTCAATTTCAATTTGACTGTTGTTTCCTGTGGTTTATATTTAGGTTATGAATTCTTGGCAGGGCTAACAGAAGTGGTGCTTCATTCTCAGGGCATCGTGTCAGGAGGCATATGCTGTCTCTATGTACCATTGTTAGTGATTCTAACTTTTTTTTTTTTTTTTTGATTCTAACTTTTATCATGTAATTAAGATAGTGACTGTCAGGCTTCTCCACATTTTATTAATTATAAGTATTGTGTACTTACTCAGTTTGATTCAGTCACTCAGTCATGTCCGACTCTGCGACCCCATGGACTGCAGCATGCCAGGCTTCCCTATCACAAACTCATGTCTGTCAAGTTGGTGACACTATCCAACCATCTCATCCTCTGTCGTCCTCTTCTCCTCCTGCCTTTAATCTTTCCCAGTATCAGGGTCTTTTCCAATGAGTCAGTTCTTCGCATCAGGTGGACAAAGGATTGGACTTTCAGCTTCAACATCAGTCCTTCCAATGAATATTCAGGACTGATTTCCTTTAGGATGGACTGATTGGATCTCCTCACAGTCCAAGGGACTCTCAAGAGTCTTCTCTAACACCACAGTTCAAAAGCATCAATTCTTTAGTGCCCAACTTTCTTTATGGTCCAACTCTCACATCCATACATGACTATTGGAAAAACCATAGCTTTGACTAGACGGACCTTTGTTGGCAAAGCGATGTCTCTGCTTTTTAATATACTGTCTAGGTTGGTCATAGCTTTTCTTCCAAGGAGCAAGTGTCTTTTAATTTCATGGCCGCAGTTACCATCTGCAGTGATTTTGGAGTCCAAAACAACAACAACAACAACAAAGTCTGTCACTGTTTCCGTCATTTCCCCATCTATTTGCCATGAAGTGATGGGACCGGATGCCATGATCTTAGTTTTCTGAATGTTGAGTTTTAGGCCAGCTTTTTCATTCTCCTCTTTCACTTTCATCAAGAGGCCCTTTAGTTTCTTTTTGCCTTCTGCCATAAGGGTAGTGTCATCTGCATATCTGAGGTTATTGATATTTCTTCCAGCAATCTTATTAAGTAATAAGTCTCAGTTAGAAGATACTTTGAGAGGATGTAAATATCCCATTTTTTATCTCACTTTTGGCCATTAGTTTACTGTGTAAGTGTTGCCAAATGGTGATCTTCTGATTTTATCATTCTTTCCTTTTTGATGCTGAAATTGTCCCAGATTTTCCAGTGAGAGCATCTTCAAGATGACTCCGTTAAGTCCTCATCATTCTTTAAGCACTTCCTTACCTTTTGTCTCATCTTGTGCCTTTCTTCCCCTAAACTTGGACTTGGCCATTTCTTCTTTTAGTGAAGGATAGTGTGTGGAAACCAAAATCTGGGTGCTGGGCTTGGTCCTTGGTAATAGAATGTCATCATTTCTAGGTCCTCTCAGCTGCTGGAGCTAGGAAAATATGTGTATGCATATACTCCTCTCACTTTTAACCATTTTTGTATCTATATATACTAAAGAACCGTGAGTTTATACCATATCTCCCAGTACAACACTGTAGTGTTTATTTTAGAACTCCATTCTCTGACAGTGAGAAACCTGGCTCCCATTGTCCCCAGTATGTTGAGTTATTTGCTACGTCTATTGATGTAACCAATCTCCTGACCCTCCTGGCTAAATAATTAGCTGTGTCCCTGCCTAATATGCCAGCTGCATTGACCAGATTCTGATCTCTAAGGGGAAGGGGCAGATTGGGTTATCTTAAGTGATCTTTTGATTAGTATCTTTCTTATTTCTATAGGGTACTGTTACCTTGGATGGTATCTTCTGGGAGCAAAGATCCTTGTGACAGAAGTTCACCTTGATTTAAAGTGGGTCAGGGTACTTAGAGCTTCCTTAGTGCTGAGCTGAGGTTTGAAGTGGTTGGGGACAGCCTGACTGACAGATGAATTGTAATCCTAGATTTCACATATTGAGAAGTCTTTGAGATAACAGATAATGTTTTAAAAATTACTGGTATTTTTTGAGCAGTTTGTGAGATACCGTCCAAAGTACTTTACACATATTATTTCTAAGCATCACAAAAGCTTTTTGATGTTTTTTCACCTACAAACTGCCTCAAAGGTTTTGTGATGATTAAATGGTTACATCCACTTAAAACTCATGGCTTTGTGCCTACCAGTTAATAAGGGAGAAATAAATGTTAGTTGATTAGTAATAGTGATGGTTGTATCCTCTCTGTTTTACAGTTGTGGAGACAGGATCAGAAAGGTTATCTGCCCGAAGTTGTACAACTTATTTTGTAAACCCAGAATGCAAACTCTGGCTTTTTTTAAGACCAGAAATAGGTCTTTCCCCCATTTTCCGTTTTTGTTCTCTTTCCTCTTCACTACACTGTTTTTTTGATTTGGGGCTTTTAAGCTAAGAAGAAAGTATTAGAAATAAAACTCAGAAGTTTACTGCTTTTAGCTAAATTCAGCTGATATTTCAGACTTGCCTGCGTACTGTGGATAAAGGTTGTAGGATGGAGGGGGTTGCTTCCTGGGAGGTAGTAGATATAGCATGTGTGGGCTATCAGGGGTTGTCACAGCAGAGGAGGAAAGTCCTACAAGGGCCAAGACCATTAACACCCACAGGCTATGTCACCTGGATGAGAGGGAGGGCCATAGGTAGCACTGTATGTTTTGAGGATGTGCAAGGGAAGTCTTGCCCATTCCATGTATCACAAACGTCACGTAAGTCCTGCTGCTGGCTTCCGTAGCAGTAGGAGCACATCACATCTCCCAAGACCCTGGGATTTCTGCAAATTGTCGTCTATCTTCAGATCCCCCCTACCTTGAGGATCCTGCATATTTATGTACTTTCTCTGCATTATACAGCTTGACCATGTTGATGGACACTTACGTTGATTCCATACCTTAGCTATTATAAATAGTGCAGTTATGAACATGGGAGTGCATGTATCTTTTTGAATTCGCATTTTCATCTTTTCTGGATATATGCCCAGGAGTGGAATTGCTGGATTATCTGGNTTTTTTTTTTTTTTTTTTTTTTTTTCTTTAGTTTGCTAATATTTTGTTGAGGATTTTTGTGTCTGTGTTCATCAGGCATACTGGCCTGTAATTTTTTCTTTTTGTGGTATCTTTCTCTGGTTTTGATATCAGGGTCATGGTCATCTCATAGAATGAGTTTAGGAGTGTTCTGTTCTCTGCAACTTTTTGGAATCGTTTCAGGAGGATAGGTCTTAATTCTTCTCTAAATGTTTGCCTCTGTAGCCATCTGGTCCTACTCTTTTGACTGCTGGAAAATTTTAAATCACAGGTTCAGTTTTAGTACTTGTGATTTGTCTGTTCATATCTTCTAGTTCTCCCTGGTTCAGTCTTTTTCTAAGAATTTGTCCATTCATTTTATTGGCATATAGTCATAGTAATCTCTTCTGACTCCTTATATTTGTGTGGTGTCAGTTGTAGCTTGTCTGTTCTCATATCTAATTTTTGATTTGTGCCCTCACCCTTTTTTTCTTGATGAGTGTGGCTAAAGGTTTATCAGTTTTGTCAATACTTGATATTTTAAGTCTTAAGGTCTCATCAAAAATAGTTTTGGCAGTAGCAACTAAATAAAATTGAGGTAGAAAAGATAATACCACTTTTCTTTGTAGTATAGGGAGCAGAGCAGGGCTGCGAAGAGAGGAACAGGGTCAAAGAGAGGAACCAGGTCAAACTTAAAGTCAGGAGACAAGAGCTGGGACTTGATTCTGTTGCTTATTAACTTTGAGATCATGGATAAATTTTATTTTGTTAGATCTTTCTAATAATGCAAGTAATAATACTTGCCTTGTTTATGGCACAGGGTTGTGGTGAGAATCATGAAACCTGGTTGGAGGAGGGACTTTATAAATACATGGTTACATGTATATAATCACTGACTAGAAAGTGGATACAGTGGGAGTGACTACTATTAGGATTTGCTTATATTAAACACTTAACCATCAGAGTAGTTTTCTCACAGATTGCTCTTCCAGGAGGAGTAGACTTTGGCAGTTACCATGGTGAAAACATCTGTGGTAAATATGGTTAAATAGGATAGATTTAAAAGAAAGAGGTGATTTTTCTTTGTTTCTCATGTGATGCTTTAATGTTTGCTATTTGAATATACTACAGGTATCAACTCAATTGTAGCCATCGCATCATACACTGGATATAATCAAGAAGACTCTGTTATCATGAATCGTTCAGCTGTAGACAGAGGCTTTTTCAGGTCAGCTATTTATAACAGTTTCCAAAATACAGATATAGTGGAAATACTAGTATTTTAATTTTTTAAAAAACTTTTTTATAAATATGTGTAGGAACTTCCCTGGTGGTCCAGTGGTTAAGACTCTGTACCTCCAATGCAGAGGGCATGGTTCCCCTGGTTGGGGAACTAATATCCCACGTATCACATGGTACAAGCCAAAAAGAAAAAAAGAGGTGTGACTTGTGTGTGTCCAAATCTTTTGGTGGTTTTTAATGTCAGGCAAGAAGAAATTTTGATCTGACAGCAGAGAAATTTTTCTCTTAAGATAGGTAATCTGTCTCTATTCATAAAACTTTGTGGATACCTGTCAGACATAGGTGGTTGTATGGTTGCCTCTATAGGGGTTAAAATGGTGAAATCAGTGTCCTGCTCCAGAAAGTGGAAGGCCTGACTGATGGTCCTGAACAGCTAAAGACATTGCTTCTTGTATCTGAGTATTTTCAGGTACTAATATTTTAGCGCCCCCCCCCCGCCACCTTTTTTTGTAAGCAAATAAATATTTGCGTTTAGATAATATAGACATGTCTAAAGAAGAAGTAAAGATAAACCTAAGAGTTTTAGGACCCTTAAATAACTACTGTTAAAATTATAGTATGTTTTCTTTTTCAGTCTTATTTTCTGTTATTCAGTTTGATTGTCAAACATTAATCACAAATCCATGGCATGTGAAAATTGGGTAAAACACTGAGAATTTAGAAGAGAGGATAGATTTTTTCTGTATAGTTGTCAGAGGATATCAGATCAGAGTTGGACATTATAGCTTATATCATAAATTTCTCAGTAGAAATACTGGGGCAGATCCTGGGTCACCATCTCTGAGGGTTGTTATGGGAGGGATTCTTACTTTAGGTCAAGGGTTGGACTTAGTATTCCTGTTCTCACAGTTCAATCTGTGTTAGGAATCAAATGTTACATGGGTGACCTGTGTAATAGCTCTTAGGACTTAAGTTTGACCCTTCATACAGTTAACTCCTGTCCTAGATTTGTAGTTTAATTGCTATGGTTAAAATTACCAGATATCAACTAAGTAAAAATTATTGGTGTGTTCTAAGTTGTATTATTAAAGGAAAATAAAGTTCACTTTAGAACCATGTATTTTTAGGTCTGTTTTCTATCGATCATACAAAGAACAGGAATCTAAAAAAGGGTTTGATCAAGAAGAAGTTTTTGAGAAGCCTACACGTGAAACTTGCCAGGGTAAGTGATACTGACAGTGAAATTTTGGAATTCAAAGTTAACTCCTGATTAGTTTTTCTGGGTTTTGTCTTCCCATCCTTCTTTATGCAGTGTGGTAGTATGTTTGCTAGTCATTCTTAGAGCTTATATTTAAGGAAATAGATATATTTGCCAGAAGTCTTTACACCCGGAGTGGGCTTGCTATAGTCCTTCTATTCTGCTAGGTCCTGCATTGCGGAAAGGATTTAGGAAAATAGAGAGGCCATATAATTGCATGGGACACACCCAGCCTCATTCTCACTTGTACCGTGTCCTGTCCCTTAGTTTATGTATTTTCATGGGAACTTCCTCCCCTCTTCACATTCTGATGTGACCATAGTGTTTGTCTGGCCACAGTATATGTATATATTTAGCAGATAAATAATGAGAGAATGCCTACAACTTTGTTTCTTCTGAAAAACTCGGATTTATTTTCTAGTTACTATTTTTACAGACATTTATAAGCTATATACAGCTTTTGGGATGGATGGGATGTCCTGGGGGAATATCTGCTACAGTTTCGGCTTCTGATAGTATCGCATGAAGTAAAACGTTTTTTACTCACATTTCCTGTGGGTGCTTCTATGTAGTCGTGAACTGATTTTCAGTGGAGTTAAGGTTACAGTTTAGATTTCAAGTTTTCTGTGGGAGATTTTGTATAGAGGACATAGATAACTCTTTCTCATGTAATATAGGGAGCAAAAGATGGCAACACATTTATCTAGAGTCACTTAGCAAATGGAGAACCTTGATTTTCCAGTACCCAGTCCAATGCCTTTTTTTAAAGTTCAGGATCGTTTGTAATGTTTGGAATAAGGGCATGTTACTGTATCATGTGTTAGATATTCCTATGAACTTCTCTCTGGTTAAAACTGATGTATATGTATGCTTTTTAATCTTTTTGAGAGAGGGATTATGTGACATTTTAAATACTTTTCTTTATGGTATTACCATTTCAGAAAATTCTCTTTCTTCTCAGGTATGAGACATGCTATTTATGACAAGCTGGATGATGATGGTTTGATAGCTCCTGGAGTTCGTGTATCAGGAGATGATGTTATTATAGGCAAAACAGTCACCTTGCCTGAAAATGAAGATGAATTGGAGGGCACTAATAGACGCTATACAAAGAGAGACTGTAGCACTTTTCTCAGGACTAGTGAGACCGGCATTGTGGATCAGGTTATGGTAACTCTCAACCAAGAAGGATATAAATTTTGTAAAATAAGGGTAAGTGTAGCTTTGTCATATTGTTGTTTATAGAAAGTAAACCAGAATGACCTAACTAACTTATTTTTATGTGAATTCAGGTACGCTCTGTTAGAATTCCACAGATTGGAGACAAATTTGCTAGTCGACATGGTCAAAAGGGTACTTGTGGTATTCAGTATAGACAGGAGGTAGGTATCTGTCATCACCTCTGACTCACAGTTTTATTGATCATTTTATTAAAATTTGCTTTAACCTAAGAGCCCAGAGGCAGTAAAGGCTTGACTTTGAATTGTAGTGCTGAACAAGTAGGTGAACATCTATGTTGAGGTCTTCCCAGGCGCTCGTGGTAAAGAACTCGCCTTCCAGTGCAGGAGACATAGAGCTGCAGGTTCAGTCCCTGGGTTGGGAAGATCCCCTGGAGGAGGGCATGGCAACCCACTTTAGTATTCTTGCTTGGAGAGTCCCATGGACAGAGGAGCCTGGCAGGCCATAGTCCATAGAGTCGCAAAGAGTTAGACACGACTGAAGCAACTTAGCATGCATACTGTGTTGAACAGAGTTTAGGACATAGCAAAGTTCAGATGAAGGGGAATCGGTTCTAGTTCTGTAGCTAAGAGATTTAAGTTTTTCAAGTGTCTTTTAAAAAATTCCTTTATAGGATATGCCTTTCACCTGTGAAGGTATCACCCCCGATATCATCATAAATCCCCATGCCATCCCCTCTCGTATGACCATTGGTCACTTGATTGAATGTCTTCAAGGGAAGGTAAGAGATTTTCTTTACAGATATAGGTCTCAAATTGATGTTTCTTCCAAGGTGTTAGGTGATTTCTCTCATTCTGAGTCAGGGTACTGTGGAAAAAGCCAGTATGACACATACTTTCTTGCTTTTAAATTGGTTTGATTATGTCTGTCTGTTTTTTTGCAAAAATTTGCAAAGTCATTACTAAAAATTCTTGCAAGATTTACTATATCCAGTCTTTGAATATATGGTTATTGTTTTCTAAAGTGGTGGTTAGTTCATTATGAACCTAATGGTTTTATAGCTGTAATATTAGCTATGCATGTGTCTTTCACTGGAGGGTTTCTATTTTTAAGGATCTTATTAAGGTAGAGAAGCTACAGCTTAACACGTGGATGGCTTGGTTTTAAGGATTAAAATGTCATTTTCCTTGAGTCATAGGAAATATTTGAGAGTCTCATTCTTTTTGTATGTGGTCTCACAGAGAGCTTCCTATTTGAAGACTGAATAGGTAGTTTGTTCTATTTTATGTAAGATGCTAATAAAATGAACCTTATGATGTTACAGCTTTCCATAACAGATATTTAAGTTAATTTGTAATCTTAAGTTCAAAATCTCCGCCCCCCCCTTTTTTTTTTTGCATTCTTGCACAATTTTAATTCAATTCTTGTAACACCCAAGTAGGTGAGTCAGTGACATTGTTACCAGGACATATTCAGATATCCAGAAGCCAGGAGTAGAAGTGAGCTGGAATACTCCTTACCATGGTCACCCCAATTCTATGACCCCAGTCTTCCCTTTCTTAAGAAGGTTGTTTTTTTTTTTTAACCGACTATATTTGTATTAACATAGACTTCTAGACTTCTAGTCTATGTTAATACAAATATAGTATTATACAAAAGAGAGACAGAAGGAAGCAACCTTTTAAACATTACTTTTCTTTTTAAAGGTATCAGCTAACAAGGGTGAAATTGGTGATGCCACTCCATTCAATGATGCTGTTAATGTGCAGAAGATTTCTAATCTTTTATCTGATTATGGCTACCATCTCAGAGGAAATGAGGTATGTTTGCTTTTACATTGGTAATTTGTTAAGTATATCCTTTTTTTGCATGTGTGTTATTTCATTCTTAAAAAAATCTTTCATTGAAGTATACCACATACTTCAAATATATACATAAACCATACATGTTCAGGTTGATAAATTTTCACCAAGTGAACACAGGTGTGATTGGCACCCAGATCTTGAAAAGAAACTTATCAGAATCCTTTTATGCCTGATGCTCTCTTATGTCTCCTTCCAGTCACTACCTTCATACCCCCACCCCAAGGTAATTACTCCTTTTACAGCATAGATTATTTTAGTCTGTTTTATTTGTATAGAAATGGAATTGTATAGTATATGTACATACATTCTTTGAACTTTTGTTTAGTGATTTTTAAGTCTGTACTTAAAAAATCTGCTTGTTTCAGGTCTTATACAATGGATTCACTGGTCGAAAAATCACATCACAGATTTTTATTGGCCCCACTTACTACCAGCGTTTGAAGCATATGGTGGATGATAAGATTCATTCTCGTGCTCGGGGACCTATTCAGATTCTTAATAGACAGCCGATGGAGGGTAGATCTCGGTAAGAGAGCTGCATCGTTGATCTTATATAAAAGAATGGTTCTCAGTATTTCTTGATTCCAGGATCCTAAAAGACTTGTGTGGGAGTTGGTATCCTTTGACATTTATCATGTTAGAAATTAAAACTGAGAAAGGTTTAAAGTATTTATTACTTGGTTTAAAAAATAACAGTAACAAATTCATTATACATTAACATAAATAACATTTTAAGTAAAAAGTATTTTCCAGATGAATTCAGTGATAAGTGACATTGGTTTATCTTTTTGCAAACCTTCTTAAACTGGTTCGTGAGAAGATAGCTAGATTCTTGGTTCTTGTGTTTGCTTCTGCATTTAATCCATTGCAGGATTTTATTTTTTATAATTAACTATGTGACCTCACACAGATTTATGGTTGAAAGGGAAGAATATTATAGTAACTTTCAGGTGACTGTGGATTTTTTTTTTGATGCTGCACTAACTAGAGTGACAAGTTGTCCTTTCTGAAAGGTTAGTTGTGATGTAGAATCTAGAACCACTTAAATGAATCTTTTATATTGAAATCCATTGGCCTGTCTTATACTTTGAGTGTATCATTAATACTTATGTAGTTTCGTAGTCTCATAATTGGTTATTTGGAAAATATTTTCACGAGTTGTGTAGATTTTTACATGTTGACACATTTCATTATATTAAAAAAAAAATTTCACATTTGTGAGTATCACCACTGTGTCATCAGAGAGTTTTTAAGTATTGGGAAGTTATCAAGCTCAGAGTGTTGGATAGAGGTTTTCTTTTTCTAAAATTCTCCTCTTTGATTGAAACACTAATTTTTAATCATTTACAACAAATATTTAAAATTGTTTTCCTTGAGTGAAAAAAATGTCTGCCAAATATCTTAAGGCTGAATTAACATAGTTGGTGCTATTGTTGGCAAATTAACATGATTGGTGTCAGCTGTTTTTTCAAGTATAAAAGATAATTCATGATAAAAGTGACTAGTTCAGAATTGTGCAAGCACTTTACTTCAAGACCACCATCTTTAGTATACAACTAAAGTGCCTTATGAGAACTCATTTTATCAGACTGTTAAAAACTATGTACTCAGGCATCAAAGTTGAAAAAAACTAATCATTTTTTTCACTGCTTCATTAATGACATTCTTTATATAAAACTGGTTTTCTCACCCTTCAGATACACTGGCGAATATGATTGCTAGTGAAGTATGGTTCTACCCACCTGATGTGTTCAGGTGCCAGCAGTTTATTCAGTTACTTTTGCAACTGTCAGTGCAAATGGCAACACAGTGAAAGAAGCAAATGTGTCATTAGTATTATTATAAAAACAGTTTTCACCCTTAAGAGTCCACAGACCACACTCTCAGAACTCCTGCTTTAGAAGATAGGAAAGTTATAAAAGCAATCACAGTACCTCCTTAATATTATTAAATATCTGGTGTTTAGATTTTCTTGACAGTTGCATGGTTTTTAAAAAACGTTTGTTGGTTTCAATTAGGATACAAATAAGGCCCATGGTTTGTAGTTGATTGATATGTCTCAAGTTTTTTTTTCTTAATCTATGGGTTACCCTTTAACTTTTTTCCTTGCACTTTATTTGTTGGATTGTTTGTCATGTAGGGTTTCTCACAGACTGGATTTTTTAAATTGTGGGATCTTAGTTCTTCAACCAGAGGTTGAACCTGGGTGCCAGCAATGAAAGCACCGAGTCCTAACCACTGGACTACCAGGGAATTCCCTCTCAGTCTGGATTTTTGTTGATTGCATTCCTGGGCTGTGTGTGCCTATTTCTTGTAAATAGCTAATTAGATTTAGAGCCTTGATGAGGTGAAGGGTTTGTGTTCTTTAAAAGTAATACTTAAAAGGCAGTATTCCAAATTGTATACTTTCCATATCTGGTTGTTTTTCTTTTGTGACTTTAGTAGCTATTAATGATCATTAATGTTCAGTACCTAAAACCTTTGATTAAATAGGGACTGCAGACTGATGAGATTCTAATTTTATCATTCCTTCATTTATTAGCTAGAATATTTCATAGAGAGAAATTTTGTTTCATCATCTGGTTACCTGGTGACATAGTGTTCATATAGTAAAAGACATGATAAATGCTCAATTCTTTCCTTTTATTTACCAGTTTTCAAAATGATGAGTCAGTTACTTAGAATCCTCTAAAGCTGACCAAGTGTTTTGTTTTTGGTAATATCATTAGAAGCTCTTTAATCATATGTATTTTATTAATATATATATGTGTGTGTGTGTGTGTGTGTGTGTGTATTCCCATGAAACCATTCTTTATCTTTTATATAGAAGAATATTAAGGAAGCCATCACCATCTACTTGCCTGGCCATCAGAACAATGTATTTCATTTCACTTACTAAGCTGGGGAAACCTGTGACTGATTTCATCTCTTCTTTCCATTACTTGTGCCCATGTGCATTTATTGTTTCAGGTTTGATTGCTTGGGACTCTCATTCATGGAGAAGCTACTTTATTTAGATTAACTTTTATTATTAAATTTTTAGCATACAGATGAATTCCAATAATGATAATGTTACAAGATTTTATTCTGTATGTCATTGTGTTTTATTTGAAAAAGTATATGCTATACTTAAGAAACTAATGTGTTTACTCTGTTTGGGGACCTTCTAGTGCACATCAAATAGTTGGTAGACTTCTTAGCCTCCTAACCATGTTGACAGAATACAAGAGTAGAAAAATTGGAGTCTAGTTCTCATTCTTTACTAATGTTACTTTTTATACTTGCCATTAGTCAAAGTGGTATTGATAATAGAAAATCAGTACAAAATAGCCTGTTGTTTCTTCCCGTAATAGTGATGGTGGCTTGCGTTTTGGAGAGATGGAACGAGACTGTCAGATCGCACATGGAGCAGCCCAGTTTCTAAGGGAGAGGTTGTTTGAGGCGTCAGATCCGTATCAAGTTCATGTTTGCAATCTTTGTGGAATAATGGCAATTGCGAACACCAGGACCCATACATATGAATGCAGGGGCTGCCGAAATAAAACCCAGGTATGTACAGACATTCCTGGCAGTTATTATCTATTCAGGATATAACCATGTTTGCCTCATCATCCAGGCAGATTTAGTGTGGTGAACAGATTGGTGTTTTCACAATTTTGGTAGCATTTTTCTATAAGATTCCTGGTTTTAAATGAAGAAAAAGATATCAATTCTGTTTTTCTAAAAACTAATTTAAGTTTTAGTGTGGTAATTTCTCTAAGCTGTTCATCTTTTGGAAATAATAAGGTCTTGTACAAGGAATTTTAAACAATGAGTGTTTTTTCTTTTTTAAAAAACCTTTTCATTGAGAAGGGTGAATATAAATTAAGTCTGACAGAAAGGGTAAAATACCAAAGCCTGTTAGGAGAAAGAGCCACCATAGGCCAAGGGGATAGGATGAGTGTTAGCAGCCCACTCATTTCGTCGCCTCTAATACCGAGTCTGTGGCTTTTCCTGGGGTAGGGAAGTGGGGCTGCTTCAATACAGCTTTGCTAATTATCTCTTTTTTCTCCTTCCCCAGATCTCTTTGGTTCGAATGCCTTATGCGTGCAAACTATTATTTCAGGAACTCATGTCCATGAGTATTGCACCTCGAATGATGAGTGTTTAGCTGTTTTAAAAAACCTTTGTGTCTTGTTTATGTGATACAGCTTTTAAAATTTTTTTTAAAACAAAAATGTACTGCGCTGTGAGAAAACACATTTTATTTGTTTTGTTTAATGATATGCATGCTTTTCTTCTGTAAATAGACAATAAATTTTTGTAGATAGTCTTGGTGTATTATCTTAATTTTGTATTTCACTGTGTAAAATCAGTGAATATAGCTAAAGTGTTAGTGGATTGGATGAAAAGAAACTGGTTACTAGGCAAGAACAGGAGGCTGTAGTTACCCATGACTACTTTTAGCTATGCAGACTAATACATTCTTTAGGTTTACAGCTCAGCACCTTCACCTGTTTAAAAAAAAAAGATAAAAATTAGTTACACATATGGATATGGTTTTATTTACTAATTTTGAGATAGTGTAGTATTTCCAAATAAATGAAGATGTTAAAATGTGGGGATAAAGAATGTTTGAGGATAAATTGATATGGTGGGTGGTGGGAGTGCTCTTTGAATTTGAACTACCTGTATATGATTTTTAGATGTGGAAGGTGATTTTGTTGTACTAGTCCATCTGTAAGAGAGGGACCTTATTATAGAGCTGGGAGAAGCACATTTCATAGATGAGCAAGATAAGCTAGAGAGAGACTAAGGAACTTTCCTTTGTCTTCCAGTTCTTATTCAGAATTGTAAGTGTTCTAGTTCTTATTCAGAATTGAAAGTGGAATAATCAGTGGCAGAGCTGAGGCTCAAACCTCTGACCTACTGCTCTTTGTTCCATCACTTGGCTTTACACATCTTGGCTGAAAAGAATCTGACCAAACACATCTTTACTTCATATTTCTTCCTTTCATACCACAGCTGAGTGGTCCACACAATAGAATGGTTTTTACAAATGCTCACAATAAATTTTGTTTTTATTTTTAGCTTAAGAAAAAACTAGTTCAGACATCAGTCTAACAGAACTGTATAAATGGAAAGTAGCATGACTCTCATATCGCCAGGATGGGTCCTTAAGAGGAAGATTTTGACAGTGAAGTGGATAGAGGCAGAACAGAATTGAATACCTGCCAATATACTCTTTTCAGGTTTTTTCTTATAAAAGCTCAAAGTGAAGGACCAGAATTGTCTACAAATCATTTCCTTTTAAATGGGAATTTAATATAATAGTCACAACATCAGGGAAAATGCAGTGAGGATAGATAGAAAGTTATGGGGAATATAAACCATTCTAATCAGGTTGAGTTTTGACTCTTACATGTAAGATAGAGTGAAAGCATCTAAGTCGTAAAAATAGCATTCCGTCAACCACTGAATGTTCTTTTGGAGCCATGCACTCTAAATTTTGATTACATACTTAATGCCATTCCCTTGTGGATTCCTAACATCAACAGAATTTCATTAAGAGCTGTCTGATACTTTTATACTTGGTTCTGTGCTTTATTAAACAGAAGCACTAAGTAAACATGTTAGCCGCTCAGTTGTATCTGACTCTTTTGCCACCGCATGGACTGTAGCCCACCAGGCTCCTCTGTCCATGAGATTGTCCAGGCAAGAACACTGGAATGGGTTGCCATTCCCTTCTCCAGAGGATCTTTCCAACCCAGGGATCAAACCCAGGTCTCCCACAATCCAGGCAGATTTTTTACTGCCTAAGCCATAGGGAAGCCCAAACAAAAACACTAGTCATTTTTAAATGCTTATGAGATTTATTATCTACCTTTTTTCACTGGTATTTCATGTAAGGCATCAACCACTGTAATTTTTGCTGATGCTGAAGCCTGTCCTTGGGAATTGGATGCATGGCACTCGTATTCTCCAGCATCTTCCTTACTAAGAGGAGATACCTGTGAAAGAAAAAAAGATCTTCAGTTTCTCTGTGGTGGTCATCTTTTTCCAGTGGCCTCAATTAAGTCATTTCATAAGTTTCCTAACATGACCAAGAGGGTTCATGGCAAAGATACTGCTAGAAATAGTGCTAGTCCTGTGCTAGGAGTAATTATGTAGCTATCAAATACTCTGCCAGGAGGATCCTACTATGAGAAAAAGCCATGGACAACTTTAGATCACGCTGCATAGGTTAAAAACAGGATAGGTGCACATATCCTTGTTTGAGGGAGACCTTGGTGTAGGGTATGTGATCTAAGAACTAGGGACACTAGCTTTTCACGTCCATGGTGATCAAAGATTAAGTAAAATAAAGTAATAACTGATTAAAATAATGCTTGGGTCATTTAGTTCCCTTTTGTTTTGAACTCCTCAGGGGCAAAAATTGGTTCTCATTTATTTGGTTGTTTCCAGAACATCCTAATAAATTCCAGCTGATTTTTTTTTTTTTTTTTTACGTTTCCTCTGGAAGAAACAGCCACTCTGTGGTAAGACTGTTCTAAAGAGATGTGGAAGAGCATGCAAATAACTCTGAGCCTGGCAGCACATTAGGCGCCTTCACCAGGTTTGCTGTGTTTAATTCTAAGAGTGAAATATTTGTCAGCTCTTGATACTCACCAGCACCCAGCCAGTAACTTCATGCTTTTCTGGACCACCCCGGGTCTGAATGGCCAGGTTGTCTCTGTCACCAGGTAAGAGTTCTGTTCTTTGAACTCCATAGTGACCCCTTTTTACCTGCAAGAAAAGCAGGGAGGCAGGGGAACAGTCTGAGTTCTCTGCACTGAATCATCAACTTGGAAGTGCCAGTATTTCTAGAATTGCACAGGGTATACATCAGAATTTCTAACTGGATTAAGCCTAGCAGTTTCCATATTACTCACTCCTAAATACTTACATAGAATATACATTCTCTTTTATTCCTTCTTCTGAGCTTGTATATTTAAAATTAATGTATTTTTCTGCATGCTTAGGGAATATAAACTCATACTTTCCTGCCACTGGCTACCATCATTCACTCATACCCTTATAAATTCTGCTTGTCAGTGTTGGGCCTTGTTTGCCTTATGCCATTTTGACAAACTGTCACCGTCTTAGGTTTGATACTTGGGACCTTGTGTAAGAGCCCAACTCCTGGAGCTCTTCCTCTAACAGCCTCATCAATAGAAAATAACAAGTCCAAAGCCAATACCATTACTTTGTTCAGAGGGCTAAGGGTCTGTTCATCAAATGATTTACTAAAAGGCCTGAGAGCAAAAATGCCTGTCAAGTGCAAGCTGTAATTGTTCTCTTAAAACAAGACTTGGTGCGTATCCCTGTGCATGTCATGAGATTCAGCAAGATGAAGAAAAAACTCAGTTTCCTTGGCTTGAGGCCACTAGTGAATACTTCTACTTTCCTCCTCTCATTTAAAAAGGCAAACTATTAATATGTGTTCATTATATAAACTTTGGAAAATATTATATAAAGATTCACAAAACAATAAAACTTGCCCATAACCTCTCCATATATATACATTTAGCATAAATTTATAGAAGCAGAATTGTTGAGACACAGTATAAATATTTTAAGGCTTGTGATAACGATAGGTTTAAATATATATATCAAAGAATACACGAGGCAATGTTTATTTCCATCCCAGGCCATCTTTGAGAGTTAGGTTGATGTTTATTGCTATTAACCTTTGTAATTAGAAAGATGGATTTACATTCTCAAATAGGTAGTTTTCCTTTCCTCTTATAATCAAGCAAATCTTGAGTTAGACCATAGTATCTAATTTTTTTTGACACTTTACATCAGAGTTGCTTCTCTTACTTGTGAGCCCACTGCCACCACACAGTTACTAAGCTGTTGTCTCAACATTAAAACCACCCTTTTATTTTTTCTGCTTCATGACAACAGATTGGCACTCTGCAAACCATGTGGAATCTAGGCTAACTCCTACTCTTTTTAAAAAAAGACCCTAGACGTTATCAATCTGGAGTGGCTGGTTTTCACCTGTTTGCTTTTTTCCCCCGAGAGTCCCCATTTTACCACTATTAGAGAAAATTAGGTA
>SJYQ01012052.1:0-18332 GCA_006410935.1 Redunca redunca
GGGGGGTGGGGGGTGGGGCAGGAGGGCATCGGGGAATGAGACATTCAGTGAGATTTGCAAAATGACTAGCACACCTAGTAGATAAAAATAATAGTTACCCCTTACCAGTGTGACATTAGGGTAGGGACAGGCACTGTTTTAAGGATTTGGGGATGTGCTTAGTCATTCTGACTCTTCGAAACCCCATGGACTGTAGCCCGACAGGCTCCGCAATCCATGGGGATTCTCCAAGCAAGGACACTGAAGTGGGTTGCCATGCCCTCCGCCAGGGGTCTTTCCAACCCAGGGATCGAACCCAGATCTCCCGCATTGCAGGCAGTTCTTTACCGTCTGAGCCACCAGGGAAGCTACATTAATTTTATTTGCGCCGATGGACTTTTATCTTCCCTGGTGGCTCAGAGGTTAAAGCGTCTGCCTCCAATGAGGGAGACGCGGGTTCGATCCCTGGGTTGGGAAGATCCCCTGGAGAAGGAAATGGCAATCCACTCCAGTATTCTTGCCTGAAGAATCCCTTGGACGAAGAAGCCTAGTAGGTTACAGTCCATGGGGTCGCAAAGAGTCGGACACGACTGAGCGACTTCACCTTACCTTACCGCACCTTAGGGACTTTTACATACTGTATCTAATTGAACCTTCACCCCGACCTGCTGAAGTCAGAATTCTGATTATTATTGCCCCCATTTTTCACAAGCGGAAACTGAAGCACAGAGAGTTTTAGTCATCTGCTGTATGGCTATTAAGTGGCGAATCTGGGGCTTGAACAAGCGGACTCAGCCTTGGCGTCCGTGCTCTGGAAACCACATGGCCATTCTTTGTGCCGCGAGCGTCCCTGGCAAGTCCCCTGTAAACAGCTTCACCGAGGGCGGACACACGGTAATGGCTCAACTATTTCTTGGAAAATGGTGAGCCTGCTAGGATTTGCTGCTTTCTGGACCTGAGCGGGGGCAGGGGAGGTTGCAGGTTCTTCCTGAGGACTAGTCTTACAACCCACTGCATCCCTCTGAACCGGAGATAAGCCCCTGGCCAGCGCTAAGCTTGGCCCCATGGATCCACTTCTTCAGGAAGATTTTACTTACAAGAGAAGCCGAGAATCCTAAATAATAATGTGAAATATTTAACAACCATTGAGGCATGAAGACTGACAGATCAGAACTGACAGCTCCTGGAGAAGATTCCTAAGAGCTCTGTCCCTCCCCCCTTCCCATATGGCCATCGCTGTTTTAACCCTTTAGTTACTGGACTGTGGGGAGGTAGAGGGGTCAGAGGTGGAGCGAGAGCTCAGAGAGACTGGGGCTGTGGAGGAAACGCTGAGGGGGCTGAAGCATCTACTATTTATCAACTAATGTGGGGGAATTTTATTACTTTAATGGTTGCTATGGCTACGCAGGCTGAGTAATGCTGTCTTTACTGTGGGTCCTCAGGCTGGTTGCTTGATCTCTCTGAAATGTATTATCCTCATCTCTAAAATAGGGATAAGAGTGGAAATTGACTCATGGGGCTGGTGAGAGAGTTATATGGGGTGAAACCAAGTAAAGGTCCTGCTTGTAGCTCTGAGTAGGCGTTCAGTCGATGGGGGTTGTTATGGCTAAACGGATGTGTGTGTGTGTGTGTGTGTGTGTGTGGCTGTCAGGTGTGTGAAGAGAGTGAAGTAGCCTTGTTGACCCAGGGCCCCTTTGTCTCACCATCCCTTGCCTTCATCACTTTAAGTGTAAGCCCAGCCGTGGAGATCAGAGCTTGGGTGTGAGGCGTGGGTTCTTTTATTGGCTGACGCTTCTTTTGCTCCTGGAGACACCTCCGTGAGTGTTCCTGAACTGGCTTGGTTTGTCTGGAGCAGCTCCTTGGTTGTTGAGAAGCTGGAGTGGCCGTGATAGAAGTGAAGACCCACCCTCAGGACTTCCCTGGCGGCCCAGTGGTTAAGGCTCTGTGCTTCCGCCGCAAGGGTCATGGGTTCAATCTCTGCTCCCCGGTCAGGGAGCTACAGCATCCAGGGGCCTGTGTGCCTCCTGGCATGGCCAAAAGACTTAAAAAACAAAGCAAAACCCACCCTTGCCAGAGAACCTGGCTGTAGAGGTTTGGCTGGGGGAGGAGCCCAGCTGGAGGGGCTCCTGTTTATTGTTGAGTTTATCTGTTCCCTCCACAAATGTTTGTCAGGTGCTCAGTATATGCTATTCATGGGTTATATAGAGTGAGCTAGACTAACGTGCTCCCTGCCCTCAGAGCGTTCACCGTCCCGCGGTGGAGATAGACAGCAAACAAGCAAGCAGCTGACTAAATGAATTAAAAACATTATTATAAACAGGGATAAATGTTCTAGGAGAATGATTAGGCTGTTCAGTTCAGTCGCTCAGTCATTTCTGATTCTTTGCGACCCCATGGACTGCAGCATTCCAGGCCTCCCAGTCCATCACCAACTCCCGGAGCTTATTCAAACTCATGTCCATTGAGTTGGTGATGTCATCCAACTATCTCATCCTCTGTCGTCCCCTTCTTCTCCTGCCTTCAATCTTTCCCAGCCTTAGGGTCTTTTCAAATGAGTCAGTTCTTCATATCAGGTGGCCAAAGTATTGGAGTTTCAGCTTCAGCATCAGTCCTTCAACTGACTATTCAGGATTGATTTCCTTTAGAATGGACTGGTTGGATCTCCTTGCAGTCCAAGGGACTCTCAAGGTCTTCTTCAACACCACAGTTCAAAAGCATCAATTCTTCAGCACGCAGCTTTCTTTATAGTCCAACTCTCACATCCATACATGACTACTGGAAAAAGCATAGCTTTGACTAGATGGACTTTTGTTGGTAAAGTAATGTCTCTGCTTTTCTTCTATGTTGGTCATAGCTTTTCTTCCAAGGAGCAAGCGTCCTTTAATTTCATGGCTGTAGTCACCATCTGCAGTGAGTTTGGAGCCCAAGAAAATAAATCTCACTGTTTCCATTGTTTCCTCATCTATTTGCCATGAAGTGATGGGACTGGATGCCATGATCTTAGTTTTCTGAATGTTGAGCTTTAAGCCAATTTTTTCACTCTCCTCTTTCACTTTCAAGAGGCTCTTTAGTTCTTCTCTTTCTGCCATAAGGGTGGTGCCATCTACATGTCTGAGGTTATTGATATTTCTCCTGGCAATCTTGATTCCAGCTTGTGCTTCATCCAGTCCAGCGTTTCTCATGATGTACTCTGCATAGAAGTTAAATAAGCAGGGTGACAGTATACAGCTCCTTTCCCGATTTGGAACCAGTCTGTTGTTCCATGTCCAGTTCTAACTGTTGCTTCTTGACCTGCACACAGGTTTCTCAGGAGGCAGGTAAGGTGGTCTGGTATTCCCATCTCTTAAAGAATTTTCCAGTTTGTTGTGATCCACACGGTCAAAGGCTTTGGTGTAGTTGATAAAGCAGTAGATGTTTTTCTGGAACTCTCTTGCTGTTTTGATGATCCAGCGGATGTTGACAATTTGATCTCTGGTTCCTCTGCCTCTTCTAAAACCAGCTTAAACATCGGGGAGTTCACGGTTCACGTATTGCTGAAGCCTGGCTTGGAGAATTTTGAGCATTACTTTACTAGCATGTGAGATGAGTGCAACTGTGCGGTAGTTTGAGCATTCTTTGGCATTGCCTTTCTTTGGAATTGGAATGAAAACTGACCTTTTCCAGTCCTGTAGCCACTGCTGAGTTTTCCACATTTGCTGGCATATTGAGTGCAGCACTTTCACAGCATCATCTTCCAGGATTTGAGATAGCTCAACTGGAATTCCATCACCTCCACTAGCTTTGTTCATAGTCATGCTTCGTAAGGCCCACTTGACTTCTCATTCCAGGATGTCTGGCTCTAGGTGAGTGATCACACCATTGTGGTTATCTGGGTCACGAAGATCTTTTTTGTATAGTTTTTCTTTGTATTCTTGGCACCTCTTCTTAATATCTTCTGCTTCTGTTAGCTCCATACCATTTCTATCCTTTATTGAGCCCATCTTTGCATGAAATGTTCCCTTGGTATCTCTAATTTTCTAGTCTTTCCCATTCTATTGTTTTCCTCTATTTCTTTGCACTGATCACTCATTTCCCCACATTTTAGCAATGGAAGGAGGAGGGTTGCAGTCTTGGAGGTCTTCTCTGAGGAGGTGATGATTATACTGAGACTTGATGGCTGAATAGCAGTTTTCCAGGTGAAGGGAAGGGGAGAGGGTTCCTAGCAGAAAGGCCAGCAAAGTGGGAAGACCGGGAGGCAGGCGAGACCCAACTTGAACTGGGTCATTAGACTGTAAAGGAAGGAGGAGAGATGGGCAGGGAGAAGCCAGTTAAGGCAGGTCTTGTCAGCTCTGGAGTAAATAGTTTCAGTTTTGTTCTACGTCCCTACGTCCAGTGGAAATCCACAAGAGGGTTGGAAGCAGGAGAATGATAAGATCTTTGAGAATTCTGCAAAAAGATCTCTTGGGTGCTGTGATCCAATTGTGTTGAGAATGGCTGGTAGGGTTCAAAGACGGAAGCAGGAGTACAAAATGCGATGTGAATATTAAAAGCCTGCAGACTCCTAGGAAAAGACTGATTTTTCTATATTTTTCTAGGTTAGGGGTAAATAACTACCAGAACTGGTCTTCAACCTGTCTAACAGGTCAAGGGCAACTCACCTCACTGATCCTGCCTCTGAAACCAGCCAACCAGTGACAGTCTGTGCTTTGAAAACCAGCCAACCTGCAGCAGCTTCACTGAAATGAACATGCTTCCAAGGCTGGCATTGCCCTAATCCCACTTTTGGAAACAATGCAATCCCAAAGCAAACTTTTCCTAAAACCTATGTAGGATTAACCATTTGCTTTGCTCATGAGACTATGCGGAGCAACCGAGTGCTCCTACATGCAAGGAAGCAATAAGTTCAGCTGGTTACAATACAGATTGGTGGTCTGACCCTGCATCAGAGCTCTTTACAGTCATCCTGGCTACAGATGACGATGGTGTGTCCTCTTGTGACTGCTGAGACTGTCCTGCTGGGCTTTTTGCTGCTGGCTCTCGCTGGTCCAGGCTTCAGTGGCTGACCAGTCCTCTTTTGAAGTTCACTCTCTCCCTTTGGAGGTTTTAGGGCTTCATTTCGGCAGTCACCTCTTGGCCCCGGGGGATGTTACCCCCTCTTTGAGAGGGAGGTATGGGTCATGGTCTAATCAGGAGTTGGAAGCCACACCAGTTATTTAAGAGAGATATATTGATATAAAGAATTGTTAACGAGATATCAAGTTGTTAAGTAGGCATCTAAAAAAGGATCAAAAGAACTCTTAAGTTCTCATGGAGGTAATGACTGCAGGAAACGTCTATTACCTCTAAGGCTCAAGGAACAAAGGAAAGACACTGCCGTTATTAAAACCAAGAGGTGGTTTCAGAAGCCTACGAGGACAGTCCCTGGCCAGCTTGTGCTGGTGTCTGAGCTCAGAGGAGGGACCTTGAGGGTGGGATGCTGACCTTTGATGGGGAGCTGCTCCCCCGGGGGCTGGATGTCCCTTGTAGTTCACTGGTTAAGATTCACGCTCCCAATGCAGGGGGCCTAGGTTCCATCTCTGGTCAGGGAACTAGATCCTGTGTGCCTCAAGTAAAGATCCTGCATGTTGCAACTAAGACCCAGCACAGCAAAAACAATTATAATAGGCTCCCTGGTGGCTTAGACAGTAAAGAATCCACCTGCAATGCAGGAGACCCGGGTTCCATTCCTGGGTCGGGAAGATCCCCTGTAGAAGGGAATGGCTACCCTCTCCAGTATCCTCGCCTGGAGAATCCCAGGGACAGAGGAGCCTGGTGGGCTACAGTCCATGGGATCGCAAAGAGTCGGACACAACTGAGTGACTAGCACTAACTAAAAATATGTTTTTTTTAAAAAAAAAGTTTTCTGCAAGTGTTAAAGAAAAACCGTGCAAACTGGAATCAACTGGTGTTACAGGAAGAAATGTAGGTGTGTGTGTGTTGTACTTAGTCTGACTCTTTGGGACCCCATGGGCTGTAACCAGCAAGGCTCCTCTGTCCATGGAATTCTCTAGGCAAGAATACTGGAGTGGGTTGCCATTTCCTTCTGCAGAGGATCTTCCCGACCTAGGGATTGAATCCACGCCTTTTGAGTCTCCTGCATTGGTGGGCAGATTTTTTTTTTACCACCAGTGTCACCTGGTAAGCCCCAGGTGATGAGAGGAAGAAACAGGCATGCCCAGGGTGAACATGGGATGCTGGGGTGATGCTCTCAGGAATCACACAAAAGGACACGGGAAGAGCAGTTCCTTTTCCTCTTCCAGGCTTGCAGCTCCCACCAGGACGCTCTCCCCACTTAGCAGAGATGAGAAGGGGGCTGCTGGCAAAGCTGCAGAGTGTTTCCAGAATCCCAGCGCCAGCATCACAAAGCAGAGCATGGAAAGGTGGGCCTGGTGCTGAGAGGCAATAGCTTGATAGCTGAACAGGTGATGTTCTGCATCTGTCTCTAGACTGGGTTTTGGCTTGTCTTAGCGTTTCCTTATCAGAGGGCAGCCTTGTTTCTAAGATTTTGGAAGTCACCTCAGATTTCTCTTGGCTGCCCCCTCTCCAATGGTAGGCACAGGTGCACGCACAGATTAGGTGATTCCCAGCAAAGAAGGGTGGTGCCTCTGGTGAACAAAGGAACGGAGGAAGTGGGCAGTGGTGAGAGTTCAGCCTGAACGGTTCACACCCCTGGAAGTGGCCACTGTGCCTTTGCATTCGCGCTGAAGGATGGGTGATAGGTGGCATTCCAACAGCTTAGACACAGGCCCTGTAAGGCCTGTGTTATAGACGAAGAAACCGAGGTTCAAAGCACCCACTTCTTGAGTCAGAACGAACTCCATCTGTCTGACTGCTGACCCGAGATGCCTAAACTTCTCCCTGGCAACTAGAGCTTGTAATTTCTTTGGGTTTCTCATCCTATAAAATGGGGAAAATGACATCTGCCTTTTGGGTGATGATGAGGATTAACTGGCTTCACATATTAAATAAAAACATAAAGCCATTTTGGGAGACATGCTGGACAGATTCCCACTTTCCACTCACCAGCCTGCCAATTTGTAGTTCAAGTTCGTGCCTCAGCAAAGGGATAAAGCAGTCCCTGTTGCGGATCTGGGGGTGGGAGGGGTGGTGGCATTCTCACTTGGTTGAGAACAACCAAGAATGTAAAATCCTTGAATGTCACTGTCTCGGCGAATAATAATAATAGGGGTAATAATAATAATGATAATATGCTCCTATTTAACGAGCGCCTACTATATATGTGTCAGGTATTTCACATTCTTATTCTGCTCTGTGTATTCATCCAATAGGTATTTAGCTCACTACGTGCCAGGCATCATGTTATATTAACTCTAATCGTCACAGTGAAACCGAGTGGTAGGTATTATGATTCTTGTTTAATAAATGATAAAACTGAGTTGACAGAGCACACAGAACCAGGATGTAGAATAAGTATCACGAATATCTAGCATCAAAGAGCCTAGCGCATTAAATTTTTTAAAAGCTCCCCAAGGCTTTGTAAATGAAAATTTTTCATTTAAAAAAAATGATAACTCTTTTTAAAAAGTAAACATCTCAATAGGTAGGTTAATGAGCAAAATGGGTAGAAGAGTTAGTGAGTCAGATCAAGCCAAGGAATTCTCCCAGAATGCAGTGCAAAAGAAGAAATAGATGAGAAGTACGAACAAAGTGTTAACAGACAGATGCGCAAGTTCACTGTCTGCTTAATGTGAGCTACAGAATGAAAGCAGAAGACAAAGGAAGGAGGGAATCCCCAAGGCAAGGCGATAATTCAAGGCATTTTCTTAGGATTTAAATACATGTGCTCTTACATCGAGAAAACCTAGTTACAGGTCCTGTACAGCTCACAGGAATTACTTCCTGCAATTTACAAGAAGACTGTCAAAAGACCTACATCTAAGCATAGCGCAGTGGAATTTCAGGACCCTGAGCATGGAAAGAAAGTGGAAAAAATTAGGCTGGAATGAGAATACAGTGGACATCAGGCTTCTCATTTGCAACTTTGTAAGCAAGAAAACACCAGAATGATGTGATGTCTTCAAAGTTCCCTGGTGAAAGACTTGTGAATTTAGGATTCTTTATCCAACTAAACTACCAAGCAAATGTGAGGGCATCACAAAGACACTTTAAGATACAGATGGACTAAAACTGTTCTTAACTCTGAGTCCATACAGAACAGCAGTTCTCACCGGGGTCCTGCTGGCATTTGGGGTGGAACAATTGATCATTGTGTGCACACACTTAGTGTCCTTCACGGCCATCCACTAAATGCCAGTGGCATTCCCCCTTAGTCACTGTGACGATATAAAACACCCCTACATTGGAAAGGGGTGCAGTATAGCCACTGGTTGAGAACCCATTGGTGTAGACGGTGAACTTCAACTAAGAGAAAATGAATCCAGGAAGAAACCACGTGACATAAGAAGCACAGGTAAGCGAGGAAACCAAAAAAATTTATGTTTAAGTCTAAATAAATAAATTTATTTACAACAATTAATCAAAAGCTAAGATGATAACCCATGGGGTCTCAAAGAGTCGGACACGACTGAGTGACTTCAGTAACCTAAGATGATAACATGGGGTGGAGATACATAAAATCTGAGAAAGAGGTAGGGGATTCTCATTTTTTTTAGTTGGAAGACATAGATATTAATTAACTCTAGATGTTGATTAAGAATATGTTAAGCTATGGGACTTCCCTGGTGGTCTGGTGGCTAGGACACTGTGCTTCCAATGCAGGGGGCCTGAGTTCAATCCCTGGTCAGGGAACTAGATCCCACATGCCACATGCCACAACTCAGACCCAGCATGGCCAAAAAATTAAAAAAGAATGCGTTTAACGATGTGTGTCAAAGACATAAAGATAATAGGAACAGAATATATATTTTCCAAGTCAGTAGAAGGAAAATTAATTGAGAGCAAATAAAATGTTATCAACTAACCAAAAAGCAGGGGTGAAAGAGAAGCATGAAAACAGCATATGCAATAGAAAGTCCATGGTGAACTGGTAGGACATCTGCAAATATATCCATAGCCATAATAAATGTACTAAATTATATAAACTATATTAATACATTAAATCCAATATTAAAAGACAAAGACTCTTAAACTGAGTTTAAAGCCAAACTGCATGATGTTTTATAAGAGACAGCAAAAACAGGGCAATATAGAAAAACGGAAAATACTGAGATGGGAAAAGTATTCCCGGAAAATGACAGCAAAGGGAGAACATCAATGTTAGCATTAGGCAAAATGGGCTCCAAGGCAAAAATAATCAGTATGATTGAAAAGGCAAGAACAGATATTGGGACTACCTGCCGGTGCAGGGGACAGGGGTTCAGTCTCTGGTCTGGAAAGATCCCGCATGCCGCGGAGCTCGCGTCGCAACGCCTGAGCCCGCACTGGAGCCCAGGAGGCCTGGCCTGTGCGCCGCAGCAGGGGACGCCCATGGACTGCAGCGCAGGGCAGCCGCTCTCACCGCAACTAGAGAAAGCCCCCGCAGAAGTAGCAGAGACCCAGCGCAGCCAGAAATAAATAAGTAAAATTTAAAAATGGATATTGAGGAAATAATCTACCAATAAGCTTAATCTTTGTGCCTATATGTACCTAGTAACATAGAGTTGAGATGTGTAATACTAAACCTGATAGAATTCAAAAGAAAAAAAACAAATCTACAGTTTTGTCAGAAACTTTAACTTACCTAATAGAAATCTACAGAAACAAGTAGTCAAGAAATCAAGACAGGCGTTAGCATGATTAACAAGCTTTACAGAATAAAGTTATACATATAAATCTGTTATATGGAGATAATGGGTTTTCCCTTTTCAAACACATGTGATAACTCTGACAGACATTGTACCTATTTGAAATAATAGTTTTTTTCTTTTAACCCCTCTTCTAACTTTTATCCTATTTTCTCCTATATTTTTCTATATTTTTTTCCAATTTCTGCTATATTTTCTTTCCTCCCTTTCCATTTTTCTCTCTCTCTGTACCACCTGCTTTTCTTCCTCCCAGGTAACCTTGCTAGCAGATGGATTATATCCTCCTGTATCTTTTTCATATTCATAAAGTCAGATGCAAATGTATATATCTGTGTAGATTTCTCTCCCTATCTCTTACAAAAATAGAACTGTAGTTTATAGTACATTTCTCTGGATCTTGTAGAGATGAAAGATGGAAATACCTTCAAGTCAGCAGACAGAGGCTTAAGACATTCTTTTTTAGCGGTTGTGTGACGTCATGATAGAAACATACCATGATGTATTCAACTATTTGAGCATACACTTTATTTTTAGGGTTTCATTGCAATCGTGTTCATTGTGGATGTGAATAACCACAGCCACATATATTCTGGTGCTTTTATTTCTATGGGATGGATTCCCAGGCATGAGATTGCTGGGTCAAAGAATGTGTGGAACTGTTTTATCTTGATATACATTGCCAGATTGCTCTTCAGCAAGGTCATCACTACTGGAATGTGGTGAAGAGAGTCCCTTCCGAGCCTAGAGTAGGTGTTATCATGCTCTCGATTTGCTAGTCTGATGTGAGTAAAGTGATATCTCACTGTTATTTAATTTGCATTTCCCTGATTCCTAGGGAAGATGAACATCTTTTTTCGGTTTGTTTGCCATTTGGATTTGTTCTTCTATGCATAGTCTAGGTTAGGCATCTGATAGTGATAGCATCTGACCATTTAATTCTGATACTGATTTGCAAATGCTCTGTGTATATATAGATATTAACCCTTTATCTGCCATCTGCACTGCAGATAGTCCCAAGATCTGATTGAGGGCTGAAAGGTAAAGTGTTATAGGTATTCTTCTAAGATTTCAATGGTTTGATGTTTTTTAGACCTGTCTTTAATTCATTTGAATTTTTTGTTTGTTTGTTTAAATGATGTGAAATAGGGTTCTGATTTTATTTCTTCAATCTCTCCATTCTCTGCTGTAGTCCTCAGTAACCACAGGTGGCATTTATTTTATTTGAAATGTGACTGGTCTGACTTGAAATGGGCTGTAAGTTTAAAATATATACCAGATTTCCAAGACTTGAATTGAAGAAAAGAATGTACAATGTCTCATTAATAACTTTTATCTCGATTACATGTTGAAATAATAATATTTTGGATATATTGGATTACATAAAATATTAAAATTACTTCATATATTTTCTTTTTATTCTTTTTAATGTGGCTCAGAGAAAGTTTTTAATTACATACACAGCTTACATTATATTCCCATTGCACAGACTGTTCCTGATCATTGGTAGTGCCAGAACTATTTTTTAAACATTTTTATTCTCTTTCATTTATCTTTTATCTGCCTTTTGAGAGGCGTATCTGTTTTATTGCTTATAATAGACATCTGTCTGATTCATCACTTCCCATCATCTTTTAAACAGCCTTTTTATATTTGGAGAAATAATTCATCAAATCTCAAATTCCCAGCCTCCCTCACCATTAGGCTGTGTGTACTTGACTTTTGCAGGATGAATGGGAAGTGAGCTACATGGGGAACCAGGTTGTAGGAGTTTCCGTTTCCATGGGACCTGCTGGCACAGGCAATGAGCTTTGAGGATCGAAGCCCCAAGAGTGGTTTTAAGGTCAAGGTCGTGGCTTTGGGCAGGTAGTAACAGCACAGCAGTTTCCTCATCGGGCAGGACTGGGTATGGTTTTGGGGCATTGCTTAACCTTAAGTCTGGCTTTTCAGCCCTCACAATGACTCTCTTTAAAAAAAAAAAAACTTGCTTGCTCTTTAATCATCAGAATCAGCTTCCATTGCAACACAGAACTCACTACAGAATGGGATGGTCTTCAAGAAGAGGATTTGGGATATTTTTCTTACTGTTTAAAAAATATCTTCCATCTTTTTTAATTTTTATTTTTTTAAAGTTATGAACATGATAACACGTTTACAGGAGACTTGGAAAATACAGAACAAAGTTACATATAGTTCCACTATAATTACAATTATTTTTAAAGTAGATAAAGTAAGATTTTTAGTTGGAGTTTCAACATCAAGCTCTCAAAAATTAATAGAATGAATATACAGAGACGTAGAAGGATACAGTAAAGCTGAAAAGCACTATGAACCAATTCAGTGTGATTAAGATTTATACAATTTTCACACAATAGTAAGATACAAATTCTATCCAAGTTGCCATAGACTGTAAACTAGGAGACTCTGGAACTATCCAGGGACACAAAATAAGGTGGAAAAATTTCATGGCCTAAAGGTCCTGAAATCATACAGAGTCTGTTATCACTGTGAAATAAAAAATATCTTCCACCCTAATGAGTTCTCTCTTCTTACTTTTTATCCCCAGCTTATTTTCTTGTTCTTTTTCTACTTCTCAAGGAGACTATTGTCTTACCCTGGCTTCCCCAGAAAATAGAGGCCTGTGTCAAAAGTTTACCTGCTAATACTTCACTGGGTTTGTGCAACAGACCAGTTGCAGGAAACCCGGTTGAAGGGAAAAGTGAGGCAGGGAGGGAGCGGAGCTGACTAAGAGGCGGCCTTTCTGAGAGGCCCCCTGTGTTACGACCGGTGGAGCCAGCCGCTCGGGCTCACGGTACATCCTCAGAGAGGCCGGATGAACTACGCTGGCCTGGAGCATCCTTTAGCAAGAGAAGGTGAGATGAATTTATCCACTGGGTCCTTCTTTCCCCCAACTCCTATGGCTCAAAGTCTGCCTCAGAGGGCACTAACTCAACATATCCAAGGCAGTGTCCTGTGGCCTCTGGAGAAGCCAGAACACCCTGGACCAATCTGGCTGCTGCAGTGGGGTGTCTCTCCCCTTCTCTCTGTGCTACCATGGGACTCCTCAATCTGTAGTTCAGACGATGGCAGGGGCCGTGACCTGGCTTAATGACCAGGGAATAGCTTGCCATTCCCCGCAGAGCCTCTCCATCTAGGAATCAAGACAAATGATTTAGGGGTGAGGTGGGTGAGTCATGGGCTTGAGGGGGCACAGTGCAGAGGTCTGTGGAGGTGCCTAACCTCAGTCTAACATCCTGCCCCTTGCACCATTCAGATCCGCTTTCATCCTCTTGTAATATATGGAGCACACATAAGAACAAGGTGCCCTCATTTCTTCCCTCAGAGGGGAGATATAAGTCAGTTTTTCAAGGCAGTAGCTGTTCAGTGAAGCAGAGAAATGCCTGGGGACAGAGGGAGTAACAGGGAGACAGGTGGGGAAAAAGAGTGGAGAGCAGGGTGTGGTATAGATCTGAGGCAATGCTTAAACTGAAGCATACACAAGCATTACACTCTTTCCATTTACAGATGAAGTTACTTAAGGTCAAAAATTTCCCTTGAGGGTAGCCTTTTCTACCTCCCATAAGCTTTCCAATAAAGAAATCTCCATTTCTTTGTTTTCTGGATAATCTGTAATTTCATTTTTCACTTTCCTTTGATTCAGGTGTTCCCAAACAGACTTAATTTCCATGTAGTTAGCGTGTTCTGGTGACTTTTAAAATGGTTTGCTTTTCATTTATTGAATGATGAGCAGAGCCCATGAAACGTCAAATTTATTGAATTTTTTCAAGATTTTCCTTCTAGCCCAGGGGATGATTCATTTTAGTAAATGCTCATGTATTGATGTATTGAGTATGTACAAAAAGTATGTTCTGTATTTGAAGAAACATTCATTTGAGTTTGTAGATTATATTTTTAATTCTTCCATATCTCTACTTTTCCCTATTACATCTACTGATTTTGAAAGAAATATATTGAAACCTCCTACTGAAATTATATTTTCATGAGATTCTCTTTGTATTTCTAATAAATTTTGCTTTCTATATTTACCTGCTACAGTTTTAAGCCCATCGCATCCTCTTCACAAATTATGCAGTGTAGTGCCCTTCTTTGCAGCCACAAAATTAAAAGACGCTTGCTCCTTGGAGGAAAAACTATGACAACCCTAGACAGTGTATTAAGAAGTAGAGGCATCACTTTGCCGACAAAGATTTATATAGTCAAAGCTATGGTTTTTCCAGTAGTCATGTATGGGTGTGAGAGGTGGACCAGAAAGAAGGCTGAGCACTGACAAACTGATGCTTTTGAAATGTGATGCTGGAGAAGACTCTTGAGAGTCCCTTGGACTGCAAAGAGATCAGTCAAACCAGTCAGTCCTAAAGGAAATCAACCCTGAATATTCACTGGAAGGACTGATGCTAAAGCTGAAGCTCTAATACTTTGGAGATGCTTTCCCTGAATCGGTATCACAGCCTACTTCTGCCTAAACCTTCCTTCCTTTTGGAGATGTTGATCCCAAGAGCACTCCTTAATAAACCTTCTTCCTGGGTTTCCCTGGTGGCTCAGGGGTAAAGAATCTGCTTGCCACTGCAGGAGACACGGGTTTGATCTCTGGTCTGGGAAGATGCCACGTGCTGCAGGGCAACTAAGCCTGTTCCTCACAACTATTGAGCTTGTGCTCTAGAACCCGGGAACCCCCAGCGACTGACCCCATGCGCTGCAACCGCTGAAGGCCCTGCAGCCTAGGGCCTGAGCTTCGCTGCAAGAGAAGCCACTACAGGGAGAAGCCCTCGCACCACAGCTAGAGAAAAGCCACGCAGCAACGAAGGCCCAGCACAGCCAGAAGCAATACATAAAATTACTAAAAAACCTTCTTCCTTCCTTTTCACAAATGTTGATCCCAAGAGCACTTCACACGCAAATCTCTGTTGCAGTCTTTTTTTCCAGGAAAGTCAGCTCTGACAACAGGAGATTGCCCTTATTCTTAAGGGACGCATACTTCAGAGTGAAGTGTCATAATACTGGTAACTTATTTTCAAAGATTCAGACAAAATGCGTATGTATGTATAAAACAAAAGACACAGAGATAAAGCAAATATGGTGCAATAACAGTTGGGGAATCTCAATGGTTCATGTAAAGATGTTTATTGTAACATTCTTCTGCCTTTTCTGGGGATTTGAGATTTTACAAAATACACAAGTGAAAATAAAATCCCTTTAAACTCTTTTTAACAGATGTCTCAGTGGGACCAAATTCACAGTTGAATATTCAATCCTCTACCTTTCCCTGGGACCTCTTCATTATTTTAAATCTTTCGTTTGCTTTTCTAATAAAATTATTTAAATCCGCAATTCTTCCTTTGAATTTTTCTTTGGTCACACTTCAAAGATTTTTATGTTTTGTGCTCCCATTGTCATTCATCAAAATATTTGATAATTTCTATTTTAATTTTCTTTTTAATTCAATAGATAGCTAAAAGAGTGAATTTTGGATATTCATGTTTTGGGGGGTTTTGGTGGTGGTGAAGTTTTTATTTTTTGTTCGGCTATTCTGGGTGATGTTTTCTAGTTTTACTGTATTGTAGTCTGTGAAAGAGCTTGTAGTATTTCTGCCTTTTGACTACAGTAAGTCCCCTAGATACGAACCTTCAAGTTGCGAACTTTCAAAGATGTGAACGTGAGTTCCATCAACGTCAGGCCTGAGTGAAATTGCAACTTGCCCTCGTCTCCTACTGTTGACGATCCTTCAGTCCTACCATCTCCCAACACCTTGCCCATCTCCAGTCAGTAACCCTTCTTGCCTGTTTATTCAGTACCTGCCCCTGGGTGCCAGCTGTTGTACAGTTCTACTATACTTTTCAAGGCACTGTACTGTAAGACTAAACATGTTTATTTTTTGTGTTTGTTTTTTACATATCATTTGTGTGAAAAGTATTATAAACCTATTACAGTACAGTACTACATAGCCGATTATGTTAGGTGGGTACCTAGGCTAATTTTGTTGAACTTATGAGCAAATCGGACTCAGAACCCACTCGCAGAAGAGAACTCACTTGCATGTGGGGGGCTTACTGTACAGGGAAACTTCCTCTGCGAATTCTGGGGAGATGGCTGCTTGAATACATCCTTGCTACTCTCATCTTTCCACTTAAAACCAGCTACTGAATGCTTTTTGAGAACAGCAGCTTCTGAGGTCTAGAGTAGAAGTAAGATCGAGTGCATCTCTGGGGTCTAGTCTGGGTCCAGTGAGAGCAGGGCCCAGGGCCCGGGAGTGATGGTCAGAAGGAAAGAGGGAACAGCTGGGAACATCTGACTTCTGCGAATCCAGGCTTCCTGCAGGAGCAGCTTCACCTGCCCACGGGGGTGTCCTCAGCCTCACTGCTCCAGAGCTCAGAAGGCTGAGCTGGGAGCAAGTAAGTGTGCCGGGCCCTTCCTTTCCTAGGGAAATGCCAGCTGAGGAGACGAGAGAGCCGAGGGGTCCTTCTGGGACCAGCACCCCACGAGCTGGAGCACTGCTGACCCAGGAGACCGAAGACTGCTGAGCCATCCTGGGCTCGAAGGCCTGGCTGGCTGCAGGGCTCCAGCAGGGAGTCCTGAACACGCACCTCGGGGAGCCAGCAAAGGGAGACACCAACACACCCGAGGGGCCCTTGAAACGAGAAAGGGAGAGAACTGGCGTGTCACAGAGAATGGCTAGTACTAACTTGCTGCAGGAGAGAGAAGACAATGTGGACAGAAATAGAGCATGCAAACAGCCCCTGAGGCAGGAGCTAGACGGCCCCAGGCTGAACAGTTCTCTCCGCTGTGCCCAGAAATGCCCTGAAAGGGGAAGGACGGAGGCGGCTGGGCCCTGCCCAGATAGGAGCTAAAAGACCACATCTTCCTCCTTCTCGAAGTCAAGGAGACCTCTCTGACTACACAGGTGCGTAAAGGCTCCTTGGAGGTTAGAAAGGGAGAGGGCGTCCCCTCGTAGCAGGTGATGTCAGCTACCCATAGGCCTCTTCACCAGAATCCATCCTGACTGAGAGACGCCCACGTGCGCATGGGAGGATCCTGAAATACACCAAATGGACTCAGAATCAGGCAGGTCAAAATGACTGGTCAAGGAAATGTCCCATAAAACTGATTCAAACCACCATGAGGGCGTGACTCTCTGAGCTGGGCCTGTGTGTCTGTCCACATATGGTGTTTTTTCCTAATAAATACTTGTTTCACTACTTTTGGTCTCTGGGAATTCTTTTCCTGCAAATCCAAAGGACCAGGGCTTTGCCTGACCACTGGTCTAGTGTCTGGGATTCGGAGCTCTCTTTACCACGACCCAACCTCAGTCTCTGGCGAGGACCTGAAGCCCTGCTTCAAGTTGCTGCAGACTGAGGCCTCCGAGATCAGATCCACAACACTGTGTGATGTTGTTTGTGTACGCACACACTCATGCTTGGCATCAAAGGAAAATCTTGTATTCAGACTAAAACATCTCAGGAGATGAATCCAGGGAGAGCATGGTTGCTATTGAAACCTGACATGGATTAACACACAGAGAAATAAAAAAAAGTTCAAAGAGATGGAGATAATGAGGTGAAATCAAAGAGGTTGGGGGACTGATGGGATCAACCCAATGAATACATGTCTGTTTGAATTATTCAATATTGGGATTATGACTATTGGGAAAAACAGAAATTCATAAAATGGAGGTACTGGAAGACAGGCAATAATGAAACAAAACAATGGAGGAAATTTTCCCTGAAATTTTTCCAACAAAGACCTGATCGGAAGACATGAAGCATTCACTGAATTCCTAACAGAGCTTCCAAAAGAGAATACTCACCTGTAGGCATGTGCTGGGAAAATGAACTCCAAGAATACATATAAAGCTTACCAGCCTTCAGAGAGGGAAAGTAAGTAACTTACCAAGAAAATCAATGAGGCTGGAATTGGACTTCTCATCTGCAATATTGGAAGCAAATGATGATGTAATACTATCTAGAGACTCTTTCGGGAGAAAAAGGAATCCTAAAGGAAAATCCAAAGCAAAAACAATACCCAGTTTTGGATGTGACTGGTGATAGAAGCAAGATCCAATGCTGTAAAGAGCAATATTGCATAGGAACCTGGAATGTCAGGTCCATGAATCAAGGCAAATTGGAAGTGGTCAAACAAGAGATGGCAAGGGTGAACGTCGACATTCTAGGAATCAGCGAACTAAAATGGACTGGAATGGGTGAATTTAACTCAGACGACCATTATATCTACTACTGCAGGCAGGAATCCCTCAGAAGAAATGGAGTAGCCATCATGATCAACAAAAGAGTCCGAAATGCAGTACTTGGATGCAATCTCAAAAACGACAGAATGATCTCTGTTCGTCTCCAAGGCAAACCATTCACTGTCACAGTTATCCAAGTCTATGCCCCAACCAGTAATGCTGAAGAAGCTGAAGTTGAACGGTTTTATGAAGACCTACAAGACCTTTTAGAACTAACACCCAAAACAGATGTCCTTTTCATTATAGGGGACTGGAATGCAAAAGTAGGAAGTCAAGAAACACCTGGAGTAACAGGCAAATTTGGCCTTGGAATG